>JASCZW010001527.1:0-297175 GCA_034211315.2 Aedes japonicus | reverse complement strand
TTTTTGGCTATCAGTATTTGTGGGAAGTGAAGGCAGTTGATTTTCTGTTTTTCGACGTTTCGGCGTATTAAGTTGCGCCTTCTTCTGGGGTTATGGATTTCTGTTTTGTCTACTGTCTGTTAATAGAACATAATATGACAAAAACAGAAATCTATAATACCTGGAAGAGGGCGAAGTGTAATAGGGGAGGATGGTACAAAATGCACCGTTTAAGCAACATCATGAATTTCTAGGTAATTTAAGCGGAAATATAGGAATAAGTTATTGAGTATGGTGCATTACGATGTTTTCGTTGTAGATCAAATGTGATTTAAATTCTAAACGATGGTTTTTCATGATATTTTAAACCTTTTTTAATATGATGCCAAGACAACTTCAGGGTAAAACGCCCGTTTTATTGCTCAATATGCACCCTAAAATTGGGTTAAAACGCACCACAACACTGCACTATGGTACGAATGAACAAATTTCGCGACAAAAATCGATAACTCAAAAACCATTAACTTTAGACAGATGATGTCTTCTGGAAATTTAATTTAAAAAATAAGATCTATCTTTTGATTTGGGTGGTGACTAGGTTTGTCCTTTTATACTGATAATAACATTTTCAACTTTTTATTCATATGATTTAGAGGGTTTTTTCGCTTGTACATAATTGTAGATATTTTAATTTAATCAAACTTTGCATATGTAAATACATAAATATAATTAGAAAAATGTACATAAAATGATGTAAATTAATGTAAGTAAACAAATGTGAATGTGTTAACACAGAAAAACATACATAACCCTTGCAGTTTCTTTCATCGATTACACATTGAACATCCACTTCAAATTTTTCTTAGTTGGTAATATCACCACAGATAGCGCGTATAATCGATTTTCTTACGTTTAACGTTAACACACTACCGCCATTTATTCAGCTTAATCATCCATCACAGTGTGCTGAACAGAACGCGCAGGTGTGTTAGTGACGATGATTTGTAGTGTCAAATGTTCGATATGTTATGTCTGTTTGTCTGTGATATATTTTTTTATTAAAAAAAGGAGATGGATTAATATAAAAATATAAACATTTTCATAAACAAAAAGTTAATGGTTTTCGAGTTATCGATTTTTGTCGCGAAATTTGTCCATTCGTACCATAGTGCACTGGTATATAATGCACCACATTATTGGGATAGCATGCACCGCTTGTAAAAAGTAAAAACACAGCTATAAAAGTTACTCATTAGATGTGTAAAGTTGCAACATATCGCCACGTCCTCTTAGCTCTGTTTGGTTGATGTAAGCAGCCAATGGCTATAGAATAAAGACGTTGCGCAAAACGTTGTGATATGTTGCCAACTCCTCATTATATACACGCTTAGGAAAAAAGTACCCAAAGGAGCAGTTAAATGTGGGTAGCATGTTGGGTTTATTTGTGTTTATCTACCATTGGGTTCAAATTACTTACTTTTGAGTAGAATTTTTACCAGAAGTAAGTTTTGTATACCCAACATTGGCTTCATACATTTAACCGCTCCACTGAGTATTTTTTCTTAGCGTGTACACGTATACATAACGACATAGTGCGTTCTGCTCCAGTTTTAGTTTCGCATGCTTTTGTCTAAATATTCTGAAAATACGTGGAATTATAGTGAAGTTTTGACACTATCTTGATGTTTTGTTGTAGTGCGATATATGTGAAGTGGATTAATTATAAACCATGGATATTAACGCTTGTTAAAAGCTTATTTGAATAACACTATTATTTACATGTGAGTAACAGTCGGGACAATTTCTTAAATTTTGATCATATTTGGTGTATATAGTGCCTTAGCCTACTACCAAATTATATGAGTTATGCTGTTTTATTTAAAATTTGATAAAATATAATTCCATTAAATCTATAGTTTCAAAGATTTGAGCATATTTATTGAGTGGGTCATTCTACCCCACCAGTGCATTTTGTACTGTTCTCCCCTACGCCGAAGTGTTAGAAAATGGAGAGTCATGTGTTTTCGTTGCTCACAGCAACTGGAAGCAAATAAATAATCCTAGTAACGTGGATAATTCTCATGTTTGGTAGAAATTTGTATTTCATTTGTATGGGAGACCTCCCTTCTAGAGGGGAAGGTTTCTCAAACCACCATTCATTGTTGCCTTCAAAACCCACCTACATGCCAAATTTGGTTCCATTTGCTTGAATAGTACTTGAGTTATGCAAGAACGTGTGTCTCCATTTGTATGAGAGTCCCCCATTCCTGAGAGAGAAGGGGTCTCAAACAAACATAAGAACCTTCCCAAACCCCAAAACCTTTGCATGCATATGTTCACGCTGATCGATTTAGAACTTTCCGAGTCTATAAGGGTCAGACAGACAAATAGACAGAAATTTATTTATAAATATATATATATATATATATATATATATATATATATATATATATATATATATATATATATAATATATATATATATATATAGATATATACATGTACCTCCATATATATACATATCCATACACTGTAAATGAGGTTTCCACTTGTCGGATTATTTGTTGAGTTTATGTAGAGATTATGTTTGTGAATTTGTATGGGAGTCTCGTGTCCTTCAAAAGGGATGGGGCCTTGAACTACAATAGAAACATTTTTTGCCTCCAAAATGGTTTCATTTGTTTCATTGGCTCTCGAGTTATGCTAAAAAATTCTGTTTCATTAGTAATGGAGTCTCCTCTCCTAGAAGGCGGAGGGAGCTCAAAACACCATAGAAATATTTATCTCCTGCAAAAACTTCCCAAACCTGCCAAATTTGGTTTCAAATGCTTGATTAGTTCTCGAGTTTTGCAGAAATTTGTGTTTCATTTGTATGGAAGCCACTTTTTCAGAAAGAGAAGGGGTTTCAAGTCACTATTGAAACAATTCTTGCTTCTAAAAACTCTCACATGCTAAATTTGGTTTCCTTTGCTCGATTAGTTCTCGTGTTATGCAAAAATATGTGTTTCATTTGTATGGGAGCCCCCTCTTTCAGAGAAGGGAGGGGTCTCTAACTATCTTAAGAACCTTCTCCGGTCTCAAAAACTCCTCCATACTTAATTTCACGTCGTAGTGTTAAAGTCTATAAGGTTCACACAGACAGAAATTCATTTTATATATATGGATAGATATGCTTATATCTTAGTTCACAAAATTTGCATTTTAAGGATACATTTCAGAAGTTTAAAAATTGTTATTGAACCTTTTATGGCCCATTTGCCATATGGGTCATAATTACGTGTTTTATGGAACGAATTTGCATTATTTTATGGATCACTTCTTCGGTTTTAACGGTCCATACTTAGGGCTGCCATTCTTCAACCATCATTAGATATGATCAGTCATTTTTTTCATAAGATTCTAACTCTTACATTTCTAACTGATCAATATAAAATCAGCTGAGCAATCATATGTAATCGATAGAGTGAAAAAAGCTCAACAAGATTTGCATCGAAAGTAACAATAATATCAATAAATCTCGAGTACTTTTTCAAACAGACGTATGTGATTTTGTAAACAAAGAGGGGAAGTAAATTTCAAACGTAAATTTCTCGAAACAATCAACACCCTCACGGAAAGTAACATTACCATCATGTTAGGGAACTGTAATTCTTTGTCTTGGTGGCCCTAGTTTGCATGAAGGTGCTAAGGGTTTCACGGATTTAACGTTTGAATTTTACTTCCCCTCTTTGTTTACAAAATCAGATACGTCTGTTTGAAAAAGTACTCGAGAAATGTGCTTGTTATTACGTTCAATCGATTTTGAAGAAAAAGTAATCATCACATTGTCGTCTATGAGATTATTAGGTGTATTTCGGTAGGCATCGTCAGAGATTTGTCATAGAAATTGACATTTGCCAGCCCTGATCGTAATACTGGCGTGGAGCATTTTCTGTCACCTATGCAACTTTAAAATGTATGAGTGAACAGGGTGAGGACACTTGTTATTATCTGCAAATGTATGAAAAACAAACACCTTAACCTCCATTCTACACATTCGTCATATAATAGCCCGATGTCAACGATAATCGTTAGATTTGCGCCCACTGACTGCCTCCTCCCCTCCCCCCGTCTCATTAGCCACACATATCCACTGCGGAACCAATTGTCACTCTCCACTAGAGTAAACCCCAAACCCACCTCAACCACAGCCGGCAGCCAGCAGCAGCCCAATAATGGCAAGCTCCTTCAGACGGTGAGCCCGAATCGAATTAGCAATAAATCATACTAATAAATTATTGAAACAATTTATTTTTCATACTTCATTTGTCAAAGCCGGTGTGAGTCCATCGGAACGCAACGTGCACAGCTCGCTGTTTTCCCCCGGCCGCATCATGCAGTTGCGGCTCCTGCTGGTGCGACAGTTTTGAGTCAGCGAGACCCTCCTCAGCGTCGGTTGTCAGAGGCCTTCGTTCGTCGTTCGTCCGCCGGTTCAGGTGATCACGGTTCGTTAACGGTTGTCATTTGGCCAATTTTCCCTCTTTTCTAAATACGAACAAGTCGATGCACATTTGCATTAATCCCAGTGCAGCGTGCCGTACCAAATGGGTAGTTGAATGGCTGGCTAATAATCGGCACATACATACAACACACACACACATCCACTGACGGAATCGATCGTAGACAGACTGAGGGACACCCTGTCGTACAATTTTTCAAAACAACCGAACCGATTTGCATTTTTTACGCAGCAGCAGCAGCAACATTTTCACCGGTGCAACGATACAGTTGGTGGGTTAAACATTCCGGATTATGATTCATGCTGTTCGGTTGGTGGTCGGAGCGGGGAGAAACGGCGGAGGTTTGGCAGACTGGCAGGTAGGTATGTCTCCAATCAAATGGATAGAATTCAGGGTGACAGTGTCACATTGGCGAACTGGGAGGTGACAATTTTTCGCATGGCTATCTTGATCGACGATCACGGTTTGTTAGAATTATTGCGATACTGACCTAGAGCAAATGAGAGATCTGGATCGGTGTGGCAGATTGGTGATTTCCTATTGAAATTGGATTTAAAAATCAAAACGAAGAGCACTCATTAGCTAATCCACGATGGGCATTCCATCGAATGAGTCGTCGCTAGCGCGGAGCTTCTACAAATTTGGATTGCACGATCTAATTTCACCCCTAATGTGAATCCAATAAGGGCAACAATTTCTCTCTCCTTGTCTCATTCCGTCTCATTGGCCGCTGTCATGCCACATCCACCGTCGTCGTCGTCGTCACATCAGTGTCCCATCCAATTTGTCTACATTTTCGCTTGATTAACGACGACGTTCATCATGGATTGATAATTTAGCCGTGCGGAGTTTTCATACTCCAATACACTCAGTACCCACGGCCAGCAACGGTACACACCTGCCCAATGTCTAGTCCCCGGCGAGCACAAGCAGAGCACACACAATTTCACCAGTAATTGGAATTTGCCTATAGTGGTCCAACCTTTATTGGCTGAGTTCATTCGATTTGAAAACCAAACGGTGCTGGCGGTGGAAATCGTGATTCGCGAAGGAGAGAGCGCGGAATCCAAGGGGACAGTTCACGACACAATTGGAACACTTCTTCCGTACAAGTGAAGACGAATGGTTGTATTATTGCGCATATGCTACAGAGAGAACGCTAGCCAAGACGTTTTTCCTTCAGTGCTTATTGGATTTCCGTTGGGCTCTTATTTTCTCTAATTGGTTCTTGGATGAAATTTTAACCGAACTTTGTTGGCATAATGGGAAACCTTATACAGTGCTCATGACAAACTCGCAAAAGGTGCTCCGAATCGATTAGGCTTACATCCCACGTAACAACGTAACTGACGGGCGATCAACAAGCAAGAGTAACAGTGAATTTCAGCACCATAATAATCATCAATTTAAATTGTCGTTCCGGTAATGAGCTCGAGCGAACCCCGAGCGGAGGTGGAAGAAAGCATTTCGTTGTAATCACGACTTTTTGGTCAAATTATCCGGGGTTTTTTTTTCGCAAGCCAAACTTGCTATCCAAAGAGCGAACAAAACGCGTCGCCCCACTAAAATGTTGTACGCAACGAGGTGAAGACGACAGCTTGGACGGATTAAATTAAGTGAAGATAGCCGTTCGTGCCCACCCCTGTCAAGTGTAATTGCATCCTGATCTCGAGTTTCGAAAATTTGGAGAAAGCGAAAGCAATTGTCTATCCTCCCAGGACTGTCCTCCCCATCTTCCCTGCCGTCATAAGGTTTTTCCAATATTCTATCGAATTTTCCCATTCCACCTACTTTTCACACTGCAAGGAAATTCCACTAATCGGGGGTAAAACCACTTGCTGCTGTACTTCCCGTCCGTCGTAAATCACCTGCATTACCCCAGCATTCGGCGGACAGTGCAAGTGCATCGTTCGCCGAGAAAAACAAATTTGACTTGCTAATACTGGGTAAGCCCATTTTGTTGGCGGAAATTCCATTATCCTACCACGATAATAACTGTTTACACTGTAAACCCAACCCCGAATGTTCTTCGCCTCCTATTTCTGTTTTTTCGGTGCAGGTAATTGCTTGGAAATACCTTGTCCCAATTCTCTTCGATGGTGGGGAAATATTTCTGGGTAAATCCTAAGGTCCAGCCAGCCGCTCGCTACTGCCTCTGTGAGGTATTTTTAGACACATAAATTTCCCTAAATTTGAAATTCCAAACTTGTCGATTACCCAACCGAAAATTTAACCCAAGCACCAATCAACCGTGATCAATAAAATCACGTGATATTCGAGTCACATGTTTGTGTTTGTTGAATGATAAGTATGTCAGTTGAACCGGCAGCACGATTTAGCATTGCCGGTTGCTGGATTTATTTTACTCACAAATTTCATCAATCCAACCCGGTTTGGATTGGAAGATGATAAGAACTGATCGATTTCGAGCTTGGTGATCACGTGAGATGGTGCTGCTGCTCTGTTGATTCGATGCATTCCAATTAGAATGAATTTGTGTCGTTTGTTCTAATAGGTAAGGGGTACATATATTGGCAATGAAGCCTTCATTACTTAGTTAACTAAACGCTTGGACGACTTAAAAATGACTCAATATTGTGAAAGTGAATTGAAGGTAATCAAGATAATTACCTCATATAACTCAAATGTATTAAAATAGGATAGATGCTTTGAAGTACCATCTTCTTCTTTTCGCATTTCAGGATTATTGCCTTCAAAATTCGCTAATTGCTTGCTTCGTTTATTAATTGAAAGCTTTCGATGCCAGGTATCATCGTTGCATTAGTATGATTGAGTGGCAAGAACAATCATACCCCAGGGAGACATGCCCAGGGAGTCAAGACATTTACTTTAACGGAAAATTCCTAGATCAGACCGCGAATCGAACCCTGTCATCTCCAGCATGATGTTGGTTTGTAGCTGCGCGATTATCGACTAAAGTCCGATTCAACATAAGTTTGGACGCATTCATGTGATCATAACTCAAATATAAAACAACACACACGGTCGATCAAAACGTTTAACAAAAAGCTATTTATGAGGCTTTCAAACGAGATATAAAAAATTATTACATTTCACCCTTTCGAACGAACTGTCGCCCTTTACTTGTGATTGATGCCATCATGATCTGCACAGCCGCTGGTGACACTGTACTGGGGAACTTATTCCACTTTAAACGCATTTGTTGTGCATTTTTCACTTCTTCACCGCTTCCTCGAAGTTTTCACTTGACAATTGCCCACTATTTTTCAATCGGTCTGAACTCATGGCAGTTCGTAAAATTAACCTTTTAGGCGACAAAATTAGCATTGTTTGCAGCATACCATTCTAGTACCTCCTTACAGTAGTGGCACTAGCTAGATCCGGCCAAAACATAACGTTGGTCTTGTGTTGCCGAATGAAGGGTAAAATCCGCTTTTTCATACACTCTTCAATGTGAACCTTCGACGTCAAGGTGTGAGATGTGATGGAAACCTTTGTTTTAAGGCCACAACTGCAGATTCCTTGCCAAATCATTAGTTTTCGAGCAAACTTATCGTCAAAAATAAATTAATACCTGGAAGGGACATCCCCACGACTAATTTTCAGGTGAAATTTTAGTTCCGGGGATTTGTTTATAATCCATTTTAAAATATAGCTATTAAATTTCGTTCGTATATTAATCGTGTTCGCTTTTTGGCCACTTAATGTCGAGCACTCGACACTGAAGAAGTCTGTTAGTAGCAGACGAAATAGGCCTATCTGTCAAAAGATAAGCTCATAGTGGAATTAAAAGGAATTTGCTCGAGATTACTAGCGAAAATTTAAAAAAGTGTTTCAAGGTTTATTTTTTAATTTTTTAAAAAGTGATCAAATGAAGTGTTAAATTTTAAATTCTCCTAGTTTCCCAATCACAATCGTTCTACTAATACGCTCAAAAAAGTTTTTTTTTAAATAGTGTTTAATAAAAAGTGAAAGCACTAAATGTTGTTTCAGGGAACGATTCGGATGTTTACTGGCACAAAAAGACTTGCATATATCCTTCTCTTGAAAGGATGTTACGCACGGTGGAAAAGTTGGAATCGTATTTCTTTGCCAAATCACGTATGGAGACACCTGGGTTGCCTTTCACGTACCTCAACTCCTTTCTCCTCAGCTCATTGTCCCTAGTGCCACTTCTATGATAGATGCGCTGTGCTCAATCCACACTCAGGGTATCCTTGTATCGTTTGATTACGAGACACACCGTTGACTTTGAGAACTTTAACACTTCTGTTGTGTTGGAGGCAGACCACGAAGGATTCTGTAGGTGTTTGTGCACAATTAATTCTCTTTTCTCAAGTTCCACGAAAAAAACCTTTCACCCATTTTTTCGTATATAAAACAAACGTATTTTGTTCCAACCACCAGGGACGCGGTGGTGTATTAAAACGTACGTCCAGATTTAATTTGAATCGAGCTTTAAGCTACGGGAGGACCCTTCGAAGTACCCCCGCCCATAGAAATAACACAATACACAAATGCTACAAATATCTTGTTTTCTAATTGACAAGCAACGCTCAGGGGATTTTTTCCTTCATTATAATATAAGAAGGAGATATTATAAAAACGAAAGAAATTTGCCGTCCAGTTCTTGCCATTTTCTACATCTCATAATTTTCATTCGGTCCTCTTACTGTGGCTTTATAGTTCTAAGATAATTTTAAAAGCAGGAACCAGAAGCTTGATTCTAATATCTCTAGGCTTAGTGTAAGGTTAGGAGTATGCTATCTAAACAGAAGTGCTCTAGAATAGCAATAGAACGTAAGGTAATCACTCAATGCTGGGTATTTAAATTGAGAATCCCAAGAAAGGGAACGTAAACATTGTAAATCGTCGGTGTCAGAGCAACCACTGCACGAATTTTTCATTATTTTACTGATGTTTTGTATAGCACTATTACTCACTCATTCGATGACAGACCTACACATACCCTGTTGTCATTGTCAGCGATCCGTCATAGGCGATTGGTACAGAACCGTTCTCGCTCACTCTGCTATGGGGTTCACTGGAGGCGCAGAGATGGCCCACGCTCCTCCCAGGATTGCTAATTTAAGGGGAGTATCCTACCCCTTGCCTACCCTGCATGGGGTAGCTTGGAAAAAGATTCTGTGACTAATCAGATACTACCGTGCAAATGCCCTTCGGTCGGTTTTAAAACTTGTACCTTTCAATTTCAAAGCCTGCCGTTACCCTATACGGAACTATCAATACACTTTCTCTTCATTTCTATTCGTTCTAGCAATAAATTACTGTCCACTCCTAGAGCCTCGCATGGAGATGAGAACTTATCTGCTTCTAACAAATTTCATGAAGAACATGCCTACAGGCTTCTTTTTTTCACCTATGGCCAAAGTTCCGGCTAACTGCCACAAGGTGGCATGGCTGGAAGTAGAAGTAATTTTTTAAAGAAATAATGCAATTTGGTTTGTCAAAATATCTTTCTTTCCGTTCCTTTTTATCATCCATCCATCAAAAAATAGTTGCTTTTTTGATGCGATCATCAGATAACAATCAGACCCGAAAGGTATAACATAAAAATAACAAAATTATAACAAACCTTGTTACGAATAATTTATTATGAAACAAATTTGTTAAGGAATTTTTCTTCTTGATACTTTTATAACATTTATATATAGCAAATTTAGATATAATACCCTGGGAGGCACAATCTGCGTAAAAAAATAAATTAATTCTAACATTAGCTGCTAAGACATTGCTACATCGTTACAAAACCATTACAGAGTATGTTTTGTTTATGTTATGTCTATATCAAAGTTTGCAATAGTTTTGTTACCTCCTGAGAATTTTTAGTTACATTTTTTGTTATTTCAACAACATCAGCGATGTCAAACTATCTCTGTTATAAGAGCAGCGTAACTGAATAACACAACTTGAAATAATTTTGTTGTTTCCTTTTAGTCAGGAAGCGCTTTCAGAACTGGTTAGGCAAACGCTTGTGATATTTGTCAGTATTGATTCAAAAGGGGCTCCACTATCATCTAAAGTCTACTCATGTTAAATTTCGGACGCTAAGTTAATGTCAGCAAAAAAAAAAAACTAGACGTAAATCATCAAAACAGATTATTCATTTAAGTATACGACTTAAGGAGTGTTTCGAAAATAAGTTATCCACAAACTTTCTTTCAAATTATGTTGAAAACCGATATTTTATTCATACAAAAAATTGATCCTTTATTGTACGAGGTTAAACTTGAACATAATGAAGACCGGCTGCAATTTAAGTTATTCCTTCACGAATTTTCGAACTTGGGATCGAATGCTCTTCATCAAGTTCCGGATAAGTGTAGCATCGCATTTTTTGGACGCTTGAGCCCAAATTTTTTTAAACTCCTGCATGTTCCCAGCTGCCTTACCAGTCTTCTTGAAGACCCTCTTCACGTTTGCCCAGTAACGTTCGATGGATCGAAGCTGAGGGCAATTTGGTGGGTTGATATTTTTCTCAACTAAATCTATACCCTTTTCCGCAAGCCAATTGAGAGTGGTTTTGGCATAGTGAGCCGACGCTAAATCCGGCCAAAACAGTGGAGGTGTACTATGCTTCTTATATAAAGGCAACAATCTCTTCTGGAGACACTCAGATCGATAGATTTCCGCATTTATAGTTCCGGTAGTGTAAAAAATGGTTGACTTCAAACCACAGGCACATATTGCTTGCCATACCAGTACCTTTCGACCGAATTTCTCCACTTGAATCGACCTGTCCGCATCGCTCACATCCTCCCCAACGACGGCAGTAAAGTATTGTGGACCTGGAAGGGTTTTTGAGTCCTCCTTTACATAGGTCTCATCGTCCATCAAAACGCATGCATCCGGACGCTGCAAAAGACGCGAATACAATTTCCGGGCCCTTATTGCTGCTCGCTTCTTCTGTTCTGCACTTTGTTTCGAGATTTTCTGCTTCTTGTAGGTCTTCAGGTGGTTTCGCCTCTTGATACGCTGGATCATTCCGACACTCGTTCCTGCTTTTTTGGCCAAATCACGTATTGACATTGATTTGTTCTTCATGATTAGGGATACCACGTTGTGCTCCAGTTTTGGGTTGGAAGAACCGGGTTTTCTGCCTCTTCCTGGTAGCTCATCCAAAGAATAGTGTTCTTCAAGCTTATTAATGATGGTTTTAACACTCGCATGATGAATTCCAAACCGCTTCGCCAATTTTCGCATAGTAATACCCTTCTCACTTAGCCATGTGTCCAGAACCTTAATTTTCACTTCCTTTTCAATACGCGACATTTTGAAAACGCAGAATTTGAACCGCACAAACAAGCAAACAAAAGAAAGCTGAAAGTCAAACGCACAGCATGCAGTGTTCAGAGCATATAAAACCATCACAAATACATGCGTACAACGCAAATGTATGTGAATAGTTTATATCCGATACACTCCTTAGTTCTTAAAATCCGCGTTTTTCGAAGCTTTTTCAGGCCATAGATCCGAAAACAGGTAACCAATTCCAGAAACATTCAATAAAGTTCTGTAAGACCACATTTCCTCCAGAACCAGATATCTGAATCCAAAATAATTCAATAGCATTCAATGAGACCATGAGACATCTAATTTGCACCCAATTCGGTTGAGTGGTTGCTGAGAAACAAAAATTAGTTCCCAAAATCCGTGCATTTTTTAAACTGGTTCCGTCAATCTCTTCGAATCGTAACATCTGATTTCAAAGGTCTAGGTCGTCTAGGTCTAGATCATCTAGGTTTACCTCTAAGTTATAGGTCGCCCAAACTGTTTTTTATTTCAGAAGTTAGGGTCTACAATTGTAATTGTATTTTTTTTTCGATAGCACGGAGGTACAATATGTATTCATGTATAAAACATGGTAGAAAACATATCATAACTTTGTTTAGCCAAGAAAGCTTCAGTTACAAATCAAGATCCTAATTTTAGCACTCCAAGATAGGTTGGATGACTTAGAACCTCCCAGATCATCGCATAATGTTGGTTTTCCTTCCATAAGCTCCAATGAACATAATTGAATAGATACCGTACATTTGTATATCTAGAAAGCTACAGTTTCAATTAGAGATCCTATGTTATGAACTAATGAACAATCTAGTATGACCTAGAACATCCCAGAATTCATCATAAGGGACCTAATCAATGGACCTTCCCTAATGTTTGTTGCAAGCATGGGCAAAATCGGTTCACTTTGCGCTAATTTTTACTCACACGCATAAACATTCAGAAGTGAGCGTTACCACGGTTAAAATATTCCAATTCTGTTCATTACTATTGCGCTTTCATTCTATTCGTAGCAAACAGAATTGAGTAAAATTGGCAGCTGATCGTACAGTGAATGAATTGGACGGTAGCTGTGTGGACGATTTCTAATAGCCTATTTTTTACTCGCTCAATCGTCAACGATTAGATTCAGTTAGATTCAGCTGAGCGAGGTTGATTGAATCACACTCATTTCTTCAAATCATACCTTAAACATCATTTAACATTTCAAATAATGATCTAACATGATGTTAAGCAATCTAATGTAACATAAACACATAAAGCGTCATTTTAAACCGTATTTATGCTCTGATCTTTCCAGCTGATTGCATTCTCTGAGTCAAAATAATCTCATTCGGTGTATTCAAATCGCTTGCGTTCAGTGGCAATGCATTCGTTCAATAAAACGTCTAGCTAAAAACGTGTTTCGAATGATTCCGTTTTCCTCGTTTATTCTCTCTACAATGTTCGTTTTCAAGAGTTCGTGTAGAGTCATTCCATATGGTACGTCACACTCTTTCGCTATTTTATAAGCAACCGAGGGTTGCTATTTTATATCGGTGGTGCTCATGCGAGTCAATGAATTTTCCCATGCCTGGTCGGTTGACCTTCTAGATCCATTGGACATGGTTGAATACATGTCGTAAATTTGCCTAGTCGTATAACTAGAGTAACAACCGTAGATCCCAAGTTCTGAGCTCCAGGACTTTTTAGATGACCAAGAACAACCCAGATTATCTCAAAATGCCTGATATTTTCAAAAGTCGGTCTACGTGTTTTATGGATAGCCTTTTTATTCGGATAGCTACTTTTGGTTGGTGCAGGTAAGTAACATTGGACATTTTTCCAATCATTAGCACCTCAAAATCTTTACAAAATATAAAAATTAAACCTTCAATAAAGATCTTTAGGAGATCCAGCCTTGTCAATAAATGGGCCGATAGAAGATAGCTTAATTCGCATAAAAATGTTTCTTATATATAACGTTTGGTATAATGAACGAATCGCATAAAGTAGTTTCATACAAAACATGTAGCCTTATAAAGAAGGCACATAATTCGCATTATGCCAAACGTACGTATACGAAAAGCACCAATGTTTCAAAAAAGTGTACAATATTACCGACTCATTAGTTCCATCAGAAAGCTTGACCTTTCAAAAAAACATGCTGAAGATACAACACTTCCTTATAAAGGGCCTTCCACAAACCACGTGGCCTTTAAAGGGGGAGAAGAGGTGCGGACATGGTCCATACCAATTTTGCCAATTTTTCATATAAAAGAGGTCACAAGAGGAAAGGTCTAGAAGCTCCAAAAAATGCCACGTGTTCTATGGACGGCCCTTTGAAAAGTATACTGAAATACATGAGTTTAATTAAATACCGTGGACCTCCGCTTATTTGAACCTCATTCATATTAACGGGGTTCATTTTTTATTTGAACTTCTTGTAACCTTTAAACTAAGTTTCTGGTTGTTTTATTTGCCGTATTAACTTGATTCTGCATTTCGTTTCACGGTGTTTCATTTCGCTTCACTTTGTTATATAAAGTTTGAACATTTTTAATTTGAACGGCGTGCAATTAAACGCGGATCAAATTAAATAATGTTCAAATTAAACACGGTCAAATTCAAAATCACTAAAACATGCAAATATGCAGAAGTTTAAATACCAGTACCAGTTCCATTCAGTTTCATTCGCCTAAGACGTTGAAACAACGGGATAATCGTGAAATAACGATCGAAATAAGTGTAACTACCTTCAGCTGGTGTTTCTACCAATCGTAGGACAATAGCTGGCCCAAGTCCCAGACTTGTGTCTGGCAAGGGGGTTGTGTCGCCTTGGTAAATCTAAAAATCAACGACAAGACCACACGATGTAGCAACAACGAAATTCTTCAGACCTTCTAGGCGTGGTTTATTTTTCCCATATTGCTTAACCGGACATCGTCCTAGGAATGGTATCATCTGTTCATCAATTGAGTAGGATTTAAAGTCCCTAGGAATTGCACGAACACCTTTATGTACCGCATCGATTATAGGCTGGATCTTTCATATCTTATTAGCATTGGGGTCAGATGGAGGATTATTTACATCAACGAGATGGAAAAATCTACGCAGCTGAAGGAATCTGTCTTGTGAAATAGTATCCGAAATAATGGGCATGGCTAGTCTTGTCTTCCAATACATTTTTAGTCGTGGATAGGAAATGCATCCCATCATTAGATGGACACCAATGAAGCGCATCAGTTCTGCACGCGTTGTGTGAATCGAATGTTCTGTTTCCTTTTCAGAATACATGTTGGTGTATTCCGCAGCGTTGCAGAAAAATTCATCACTGAAATAGTAATTCAAGTAACTCACGAAAGGACGGATTTACAATTCATCGACTCTGGCAGTGGTGGACGAAGATTCGTTACCGGAAAACGGCACCGTGTGACCTTTAAAAGATTTTTGTTGCCATTTGAGGACCGGAACTGGGTTTCGTTTCGTCTTCGAGCCAGTTGCGTGTACATCTTCAAGTTCTTCGTCGGCTTCATCCGATTCCTCCGAACTTTCCCTTACCTTTGAGTACATGACCTCTGGAATGTACTGTGGATCAACGGCATCGTCTTCATCAGAAAAGTCACTTAGGTCCGAGGAATCTAGTAAAGCCTCCAACATCATCTCATAATTCATCCTCGGTTTCCGCCCTATACTGCGTCGAAGGCGTTTTGCCATCACTAATGCACAATACTGCTATTAATTAAAATCAATAGTGAAAAATAAGCACTACCTTTTCAATAGCACTACGTATTCACCGCTCCAAATTCAATGTCTGTTGGAAAGTTTGTTTACATGCACTCAAAAAATAATCCACATAATCAGTGGAAAATATCCACTAGAAATTCACTTAACTTTCATGTGATCCAAGAAGTGAAAAATGCTTTGCAAAATCAAGTGAATCTTATGTGTCCAGTGAAAAGTAAATGATTAGTAAAGTAGAATTTCTTTTTCTATGTGATATTCATGTATAAGTGAAGCATTTTTTCAGTGTGGATCAAATTCGAGAGATATATTTCAAAAAGTCCCATCTGCAAAAGAGTGGCTTTCTTTGTTTACTTTCACTATTGTTATACTGTTTTCTAACTTTATCTGAAAAAGATGGGGGACGTCCATAAATTACGCCACGTTTTGAAGAGGAAGAGGGTGGGGTTTGGAAACTGTGACGATCCATGTAAACATTTCGGCAATCCCACACTAAGGGTGTGACGAAGGGAGAGAGTTTGACAATGGTAAATTCCAAAAGAATCTAAATAGTTTCCAAGTTCAATGTAAGATCTTTTTTTTTAATGTAAGATCTTTTTCTCATTAGATATTAATTTTATTAAAATATTGATATTGATCCTGTTATTGACACAGGTTATACTGGAATAGCACGGGTTGACTAAAAATGACTAAATTGATGAACTGGGTAGCATGTGTATCACATAATGAACATCGACAGGGTAAGGGAGGGCACCCACACAATTGTGCGGGTCCCACTTTGTCCCTCCAGACATCCTTGGCATGTGAATAAATTGACACTTTTTCTTCACTATCTCGAAGAGTAACTCTTATATACGTAGAAAAAACGAATAGCAACAAAAATACGACGTATAAAACTTTCTTGTGTTTTACGAGGTTTGTTTACCTCATGTTTAACCAAACATTGTGACTTTTATATGCACTATAAATGAATACCAATGTATGATCATAAAAGTTTAAGCAATAGTTCAATTACTTACATCCATTTTTTCTTTGAAAAACATTGATATTGTAGCAGAATAAAATGTGTAGTTATTTTAGTCAACCCGGGGTTCGTCCCGAAAGGGATAAAAATACACATGAGAACGATTCTTTTGAACAAGAATCTTTTATGATGACACAAAGATGCATCAGAGAATAGACCCAATATGGTGCTGATAGACCGACATTACATACTTGTCGAAAGTTTTCCACTTAATAACATTAATTGGTTAACTTTCCAAGGTTCAGAACAGAAAATGTTTAGCAAATATCTAAGTAAAGCTTTTATCTTATAAAAAAAGCATCGCGTCGGTTTGTACACGCCCATAAGCCGCCATGTAATCACACCATCGTGATTTTTTCGCCGTGATTTTGCTGTGGCCGTGGCAAAAAACGTGCAGTTTGGTGAGGCCTTATAGTATTCCAGTACGGATTTCGCATAGTGACAAGAGGCCAAATCAGGCCGAACAGATCTGAAGAGTCGTGGCTTCTGATAAACGGTAGCAACCGCTTTTGCAGACATTCATTCTCCTACACATCCTTGTCGATAGTGCCGGTAGAGACGAAACTTGACCTCAACTACATAGGGTAAATGTACCAATAGTGGCGCATTTAGTAATCGTCATTGATGATTCAGGCTCAATCTTATATGATTTTCAAACATATTCGTGATGTTAACTTTTTATATTGTTGATCCATCTTTTAAGTGTCTAAAAATAACGTCTTTTGCTATTAGAAATGGAAAGTATCTAAAAAAAAGCAATTTATCTGCCTATCTCTTTGTACCCATAGTGGTGGCATGGTTCCTATAGTGGAGGTATCATGTACCAATAGTGGAGGCAATTAAAAATCATTAACAAGCCTGAATAAAATAAAGTTGAGATGATTGATTGATTGCGAAATTCACTTTCAGTCAACTGTTAGGGAACGTCCATTAATTGCGTCATGCAAAAAATGACTTTTTTTAACCCCCCTCCCCCCTTGTCACATTTTTTGTATGGACAATCAAATTTTTTTGTATGGATCGTCACGTTTTCCCAAACCCCCCCTCCCCCCTTACTGCGTGACATAATTAATGGACCTTCCCTTAGGGGACGTGCATAAATTACGTAGGGTAAAAATTTATCATTTCCAACTTCCTTCTTCTGTGACATGGATGCAACGTCACGTTAAACAAACGATTTGTTTAACCAGAATAGTCACGTTTCTCGCCCTTCAAAATATAAAAATTTAAAATATTAATAGACTCTTCGATATCAAGGGCTGTCCATAAACCACGTAGATCGATTTTTGGGGATCTCAAACAAATGCCGAATCAACTCCAATGTTGTCATGCAACGACAGTGATGCCTCCTGATTATCACTTCCGGCATCAATGTTCTGCGAATCGAAAGGCAACAGCAACATCTCATAGAGCTTTTGAATGACCAATCCTTCTTCAGAAATCACAGATCCATTATTTAGTCCATTTATGCGCTCTCTGCATATGCAATCTATCGCAGCTTGGTAGACGTTGGAATGATAATTGAATCTTCCAGCACAACTGCTCCTGCAGCAAGGTGGAAATCAGGAAATTCCTCCTCCGGTGCTGCCGCACCTGGATTCTGTTCAATCGTCTCGGCAACGTCAGATGCTTCGGGGTTCGGTTCGTTTTGCGGCGCTGTCTTGGCGATGCACTTCTCATAATCAACGTTATTCCCTGAATCCATTCACGATGCTGGTCTTTTTGATTCCCATCTCCATTGCTTTTTGCAACACGCCAGAAAAGTGCTTCAACGTCAGAATTTCTCCTCCGTGTTCCTACCGCCAGTTTGCTTCAGCACTCATCCAGGCGCTCTTGAGTGGCTTGAACATGGCAACATCAGCAGGCTGCGTAATCCTGGTAGTATTTGGATACAACGCAATTAGGATGATGCCCAAATCCAAACATAACTCGGCCACCTCCGCAGCCATATGAGAGGAGTGGCCGTCGACGAAGAATAGCACCGGGAACTTAACCTTTTTCTTCAACAAGAATGGGTAAAAAACATTCCGGATGTATAACATGAAGTTGATGGCGTCCATCCAACCTCTTAGGCTTTTTCCGATGCCCCAGTCTTTCGGGAACAGTCGAAGGATATTAGTAGGAATGCGCTGCAAGAAGGAGGAACATCCAATCAGTCAGCTCCGAATGTAAACATTGTGGTTATGTTCTTGTGACCTTCGGCATGCTCGCACTCATAGACATTTTTGCTGCCATGACTAGCGAGCACGGCATTCGTCTTCGGATATAAGAAGAACGACGTTTCATCGCCGTTGTAAATTAGGGATGGATCCAATGTTGCGGCCATTAGTTCCTCGTCCTCTAGATAGGATGTCAACCAACCACGAATGTCAACCTCTGTTCGGCGTTCGGAAAGTGATTTCATTGTGACGGTGAAGCAATCCCTTCATGCATTTACGACCTACAACAACCAAATTGTTAGTTAGTTCTGTCCATTTCTGGTGTTCTGGTACACTTCTTACCTGGAACATTGTCCGTGAACGGATTGGGCCGAGAGCAGCAGTAATTCTTTTACGATTGGGAATCCTTTCTTCTCCACAACAATCGCAAACTTCACAAGTTTTCAGTCAGCACTGTTTGTGGTCCTTTCCGAACTTTTGTTGTCCATTTGTCACTGAGCCGGTAGCGAACGGTAGATTGCGGAATTCCGTAAGTCTTACACGCTCCGTACAATGTCTTCTGTTTCGAGGTGACTAATTCCATGCAGCGGGCGATCACCGCTTCATCATATTTTGGAACAGTTTCCCCATGACGAATCCATTCTACAACAAGTTTAGATCACGTAGATGCGTACAGTTAGTGAATATTTATTTTATTTACCCGTTTTCACACCAAAATCGAGCAAAATCTTCAACTTTTTTGCGGCTTGCGCTGACGGGTCACTTGTAAACATTGGAGTAGCACCACTATGGGAACATGTGTGTTTTTGGTGCCAATAATGGCACAACGGGAAAATTAAAGGAAAATTGATAAAATGTTGTAAATATGAACTGAATTTGACGAAATTGAATGTATTTTAGTCTGTTAGAGCTTAAGTGATAATGTTTACATACTTTAACAATAATCTATAGTGTTAAGAAAAATGTCAAGTTCCTTGTGAAAACTTAAGGAATGCAGTAGAGCATCTATACTTTTTTTCGGGAGTTATTTTATGAAAACAACCGATTTTTAGCTCAAACGCGGCCTTTAAGCCAAGTTAAAGATTTGTAATTGATTAGTTTGTGTAATTGCATTCTATTTCCTAAAATGGATGCATTTTTTACCAATACAATTATTTTGGTACTACCTCCACTATGGGTACGCTTACCCTATGCCCTGCCAAACCAAATACTTCTTTGGGAATTTGGACAATTTGGGAATTTGAATTGCGTTATAAAAGGCCAAATCCAGAAGCTGTTTTAAATCTTCGAGTACGTAAATTTTATCGTCCATTAGGATAGGGAAGCGGAACCTATCTTGAGCTCAATAAGTAGACCTCCAGTTGAAATCGGTGAATATGCACTGAATATCGAACACTGAGTACACAAGTTATTCACAATTTATTCGTCCACTTACCGTTAATCGTTAAGTAACACACAAAACATTCGATTCGGATTATTTTCTTCCAATTTAATACGGAAAAGTTGCCACTGCTATGTATCTATTTTAATAATATCACGAAAAACATTAATCCCATCTGTGTACATATGCTAATCGTCCTGATTTTAATCAAGAAAAAATATAAACAAGTTAACGCTCCTCACTACTGTTGGGTAGCATGCATATAACCAATACAAAATGAGAGGGTTTGTTTGTTATTCTTCCATGCGAATGTTGACAACAAGGTTCACCATAACGTTGGGCATAGAATGCTCTATGAATGATTGAGCAGGCACACTAGCGTTGATGTGTATGCTATACAGTATGTGAGCAGTGCCGCCAAATTCAACAGAGATGGAAAAATATTATTAGATGTGGAATTTTGTCATCATAGTTGGGCACCTTCATCACTTTGTACGCCTTCAGTCCTTGCCTCTGCTTCTTTTTTTTGTACGTATGACTTTCCAATTTTGCGAGCCACATTTTGCACAGAAAGATTGGGATTTTATCACCTTCTTTTCTATATGTCGGGAGCATACTTGTCGAAATGATCCACTTCCAACCTTCCGATCAAGCGCTGATCAAATTATTTGCCAACACACAACACGTTACTTTTTGCTAGTTTTAGTTTCTTGACAAGATCGCGTACCAATAAATTTGGATTTTGCTGCCGTTCGTACAAAACGCACACTTCCACTTGATTCGACGCCATTTTATTGAATGTAACAGGAATGTAAAAATGTTTTACCCCCACTTAATACTGGAGAGTTTCAGCTGTCATTTAAGTGAAACGTTTCAGTGATCCGTGGAATAATTCAAAATCTACACAGAAAGAAAAGTGACCGAAATTTAACGTGAACAGGCTTTATGTACAAAACTCATGTTTACGAAACAAGTGAAAGCTAATTTTCGAAAATAAATTTTCAGTGTGAGTCATAACGAAGATTAGTGGAAATGGCTTTGTTGTTGAAGTAATACTTCACCATATTCTTTTTGACCGATTAAACAGGATTTGACTACATCTTACCAGAACCTTTATCATTGTATTCCTCCATACAGAGACTGATATTTTTGCGGATAATGCTGAATCCTCTACTCCTACGCACACCTCTGTCCGAATTCCTTAAATTTTCCAAAGAACCTGAAAATGGATAAGACCCGCAAAGTACCGACCGGATCAGCTGCCAGCAAAGTGAAGATCTCGATCACGTCCTCGGTCGATCGTTCGACCGGCATCCGCATTCCATGGGTCAAATCGATCGAACTTTCTTTCGCGCACCGCCCGCCAGGCTGATCCTAAATCCTACGCGTGCGAAAATGCTCCTTCACGATCTTCCCGGCGAATTACGGCGATCCAATGCGCTCCGGCTGCACACGGTGGAAAGGTCGAAAATTAATGGTGCCATATGATATCGTCGCAATAATTAAAGTACCATCTGATGCTATCATTTTCTCGATTACGCCGGGTTCGCTCGCTCCCGGTCGACCAGGTTGAGATATCGTCGATGGCGGCCATCACCAGCCACGGGGGTCACGCGGCGAAGGCGGCAACGGTGACGGTTGGGAAATATATTGCATCCCGGACCATTTTTCGGTTCAACATTAAGGGTTTTATTTTCAATTTAATTACCGTGAAAATTCATTCGTCACTTCTTTAATTTTATTTTTATGTTCCTTTGGGCAGCACTCTTTCCATCACCGTGTACTTTCGGTGGTTTCTTTTTCGCTGAGTACAACGCGGTCTTGTAAGGCCCCTAGGAAGGTGTTTAACGCATTTATTATATTGTTGTGTTAGGTGTTGCTGTGTTTTTGTTGTTTTCGCGGTTTCACGTTACTTCAGCATTTCCTTCGACTGGCGGGATGTTGTTTTGACCGGATTGGATTGCTTTTGGAGAAGGTGCTGAGTTTGGTGTGGCCACCGAAACAAAACAAGGCCATATTTGGGTCAGCCGGGTGGCTTTGCAGTCAGGATATTCCATTATTGGACGGTGTAGTTTATTTTCGGTTTTCGGTGAGTCATACGGGACAGGATTTTGCAAATGCAGGTGGCCCATGTTTTTCCTTTTTCTTTTAATTATTGTTGAAGTTTGATTATAATTCTGCCAAATTTATGAATCAAAATGATTCCAGGATACTTCAACCTTTTTGTCTCTATCGAAAAGCATTCGCTACAACATTCCATATGTCGGCGATCAATTACCAGGCAAACGTGCCGCTTCACAGCAAGCTCCGGCAGTTGACAAACCGGTTCAATTGTCACCGATTTGGCCGCACCTGATCAGGATCTCCGTCGAGCACAAAGCTACAAACAAGCTCTCGTGACATCTGCATGGTCACCATCCATTCAACTCCCCGAACCACAGATCCTCTAACGCAATTTTGTACTGTCATCGTTGTCCCTGATGGGCAGAGCCTGTGTGTGCGTGTGCAAATACCGCCCAGGTAATTAATCAACCCCGCGGCCGGTAGTACTTCATCTTCTACACGCGTTCGCACTCGCGCGTTAGCGGCAGCGAAATTTCACAAAAGGACCCTCCCGCTCTTACTCTCGGTTCGGCGCAGATCATCAGGAAGGTGCCCACTTTGAATGACATATACGGCGGCGGCGTCGAACGCCTTAAGGAGCACCCAGCTAACTAAGAGTAGCACACGTTCATACACATAAGAAGGAGGTTGTCATTGAGTGAGGCTTACGCGCATGTACGACATCGTCATCGTTGGTTGTCGCATTCGTCAACGTCCGTCGTTGCGTTGTCTTGGGCCGTGTCGGTGGCCGTACGGATCGGACGGGAGGGCAATTCATTAAAAGGAATTTTGCGTTCTGCGGCTTGATTGTCTGAGGGTGGGGGATCGGTGCTGGGTGTCCTACAAGTTGCAGTTTGTCACCTGGGCTGAAAAGTGAAAGAATCAAACGAAGAAAGGCGCTGTCGCCTGGCAGTCTGCTGTTTACATCTAAGGGGTGTGGCACTTGGTTGAAGAATGAAGTTTATCATCAGCAAGATTAATTCTCACTAAAACTCGAGTTATTGTCGTTAGAAAAAAAACTATTGCAAAGGATTTGTTCTAAAACTGTTACTACTATATGAAGAGAATAGACTGCATTCGTTTTGTACGTTTTTAAGATTTTGATTTATAAGATAATTGGTTACTAAACATACCACACATGAATTCACGAACATACGTAAATCTTTAAAAGTATTCAAAAATGCTACTAAAACTCATTTTGAACCGAATGTATCCTACCGAATTTCGCCTACGTGATGATATCAGTTCGAAATTTGAGTTGAAAAAGCAAAACATGACACAGTCGAAGCTGTTTTAACGTAGGACTACGTTTCTCTTTTCTATACCGAGTTTTATTTCAAAATTTGTAAAAACGAGATCGTTACACGAAAGTGAAAGGTTTTTGAACGCTAATAACTCTCGTGCAACTGAACACAATGACTTCATTCACACACCATTTGATCAGAAAAAAAAACTTCAAAATTGTTGCATTTAAAATGCAAAGTAGTGCTATTAGTCAGAGATCGAAATTCTCACTCAGCAGGGTGAAAACCATGCTCTTTCAAGCAAACTGTCGATTAGTAGCGAACCGGTCACATTTTCATCTCTCCTTTTTCGCCGATAATTCATTCTCCTCTCTCTTGTATATGCGAAAGTATCTCTCTCCGAAATTCAACGAACATATTTTCTCATGTCACATTTTTCACTGAAAACATGCTTAGATCGTATACGAGGAAGAAAAACCGAAAATAAGGCCAAGTCGGTGCACACTGGTACCGCATTGGACCATCATTATAGAATTATAATGTCAGAACAAAACATGCATGAAGACTGGTGCATTTTCAGATGTCAAAAAGTAAGTGAAAAATAATTATCGGCATCTAGGATTCACTGAAAAAGCAACGATTTATCAGCCACTCATGCTCTCCGAAAATTATAAATCGCCGTTGCTTTTCTCGCGAAAACTGCTGTGAGCGTATAATAGTCTCTCGCTTCTCACATTCTCATATGTTTCTCCAAGCGGGTGAAAAAAGACGTTTCTCTTCTCAAGTAGGCGAAAATTTTGGTCTCTGTTATTAGTGTAAGTAGCTCAATGTTTTACTTAAAAATGACCTACTTTTGCTCCCATACAAATCTACGTAAAAACTTGTTGAACATATGTCTTTCCCTATCCGGGTCCTCAAAAACGGGTAACAAATGGTTCAAATTGTCTTCTTCTTTTCTTTTCATTTAGTTTCATTTTTTGATAAATACAGAAAAGCCACACCCCTCAGCTGCAAAATTATTTTGCTTTGTTGCCTGTGTCTGATTTTATAACTGAGGCCCGTCTCATCTTTTGAATTTTGCTTTGTACTGTATGTTCGTGCCTATTTTCATTCAGGGCTATACTATCAACGTAGGTATAGGGCACGCGTGATGAACCAAACTTTCAGCTGGTGGTTCAAACAGGGCTCTGTCCACCCGCCACTTTCCACTCGGTTGTGGTATTGTTTTCAGAATCCTGCAAGACCGGCTATGGAGCAAAATTCATAAGGGCCTGTTCATAACCCCCCCCCCCCCCCCCTTCCCCCTCGTAGACTTTCCTCCATAGATTTTTTTTTGAATTTTTGTATGGAGCGTAGACTTTGGTCAAACCCCCCATCCCCCTAGAAAAGTCTACGTGGTTTATGAATAGCCCCTAAGAAGGAACCGGTCCAAAGCAAAATTATAGAGCAATGAATCGGTGAATCTACCTACGTATCACCAATCGTCCATGCTTGTTCGGTAAAGGCGCAGCTACAAATCAATACCATGCTGCAGATGATTGAGTTCGGTTCGCGGTCTGGTCTTGGAATTTTTGTTAAGGAAAATTTCACGACTCCCTGGAGTATGTCCTTAGCGTATGATTGTACTTGCCCTACGTATGGGTGTAATGCAAAAATGATACCTGGCATCGTAAGCTCTTGATTAATAAAAGTGGAAGTGCATTTAGAACACTAGGTTAAGAGCAAGCAATAAGCGAATAGTGAAAGCAATAAGCTTGAAATGCTAAAAGAAGAAGAAAGATCTCCAATTGTAGCAACCCTGTTGTGTACAGGAGAAAAACGTTGCCAGTTGGTTTGCAGCAACCATGACGAAAACAGTCAAGAAATTAAACTCGATGGTTTGCTCATATTGCAGCTCCACTCCAGTTGGAAATCCATATGAAGTCGATCTGACATCTTTTCCCTTCTAGAGAAAGACGAGAGCGTCGAACGGAAGCCTGGTTCCAGCCACCTGAGAGTGCTGCCCGACCGCAAAGAGGAAGACCGAGGACAAGGTGTCGAGAGGACCAAGAGGTTGGTGGAATTGGCCAAACGTTCAAGCCGCTGATATTTTCTTCTAGGCCTGCGTATTTCTAGGCTGAGATTTCAAGACGACTTAAGATCTGAGGAATTGGGACATCAAAGACTAGCACCCACTCAGATTTCAATAAAATTTTCTGGACAAGTAGACTTTGAACCAAAAAGGCACTTTTTGTCACAGTTTTTCCAAAATTGATCCTGACTGTGTTTTGAAAAGGCCAAAACTTTATTTCATCGATTTTCAGATGAATATGATCGAATAATGACATATCTTTAAAGCACTACTACTACAAAGTAAGTCAAATTTTTGAAGAAAAAAAAACTGGTGAAATAAAATCCGAATTGGGTCTTGAGCAATGAACGTTTTCAAAAATCAATAAACAAAATGTATTTAGTTTTCAACGCATTATGCCAATCCTACCAGCTTCAGCCTTAAGTCTGGTGTACGTTTCCGCCATCGTCTCAAAATTACGTGCTATGATATCAACGTTGAAAAGACTTCCTGAAGATCGTGCCACTCGTTTCTATCCCAACTCATCGAATCACACCCTCTAATGCAACACCCTCCAATAAACAACAAACACGACAATCTATCCCCTTGCCGTAACGGTGATTCAAGGGACTCGAGCGTGTCCCTGATACTTGGACGACACGCATCACTCAATTCATCGTTGCTTTGGCCAACCGCGTCAGTTTTTCCGGAAATCCATCTTCGTGCCTAATCTGCCATAGCTGGTCTCGATCGATTGTGTCATAAGCTGATTCGAAATCGATGAAAAGATGATGTGTGTGCCCGTTCTATTCGTGACATTTCTGCAGCACTTGGTAGTGCCCCACGAACTCCTTTGCAATTGGTGATAGGCAGCGGCACAAAATTTGAGAGAGCTATTTGTAGGCGGCGCCCAGTAACGTGATCGCACGATAATTGCAGCAATCCAGCTTGTCGCCCTTTTTATAGATGGGACACACTATTCTCTAAACATTCCTTCTCCCAAATCTTGGTAATTACCCAGTGCAGCGCTCTGGCCAGTCCTTCACCACCGTATTTCAATAGCTTGCTTTGGAGTTGGTCAACACTAACGGCTTTGTTGTTTTTCAACCGACCAATTTCCTCCTCAACTTCCTGAAGGGTTGGGGTCAGGATCCTGTCATCTTCTGCGCGTGTTCCTAGACTTATACCGAGCCACTTTCGTTCGCTGTCGTAATGCCGTTCAGGTGCTCGTCGAAGTACTGCTTCCACCTTTCAATCACCTCACACTCTCCTGTGAGAATGTTGCCTTCCAGGTCTCTGCATATATCAGCTTGTGGTACGTAGCCTTTGCGCGAGTGTTCAACTTCTCGTAGAATGTGCGTGAGTCGTTAGCACAGTACAGTGCTTCGCGGTCTCGATCTTACATCTGGCGCTTTTTCCTTCGAAGAATAGAATTTTGCCTGTTCCGTGCCTATCTATGCAGAAGTACGGTACCTAGTACCTCGTGTCACTATTGCAGTGCTACCAATGGCGGTTCGAATATTTCTCCAGCAATCCTCAAGAGTAGCTGTGCCAAGCTGCTCTTCCGTTGGTAGGGCTGCTTCTAGCTGTTGTGCGTATTCCTGGGCAACTCCGGTTTCCCGTAGTAGCTCAATGTTAGGTCGTGGCGTCTGAATTCGACGCGTGTTGTACACCGTCGAGAGTTTTGAGCGCATACATACTGCAACTAGGTAGTGGTCCGAATCTACATTCGCGCTGTGGTAAGTGCGAACGTTGATGATGTCGGAGAAGAATTTCCCATCGATAAGAACAAGGTCGATTTGATTCCCTGTTCGTTGGTCAGGTGATCTCCAAGTGGCTTTGGGGGAAGAAGATACTTCGGACTACTAACATAGCCTCCCGTCTTACCTGGGCGTTAATGTCGCCAAAAACGACTTTTACGTATAAGTGGCGAACCAGCCCAGGAGGCTGAAAGCCACGATAATAAAGATAAAAAAAAAAACGACTTTTACGTTTCGCTGCGGGCATCCATCATACAGTTGCTCTATCTGCGCGAAGAACGCTTCTTTTTTGTCATCGGGTCTTCCATCGTGTGGGCAGTGTACGTTGATGATATAGTTGAAGAATCGACCCTTGATGCTCAGCTTGCACATTCTCGCATTGATCGGCAACCATCCAATCACGCGTTGACGCATTTTGCCCAGCACCACAAAGGCGGTGCCCAGTTTGTGCTACCACAGCTCTGGTGAAAAAGTAATAAAGGCTCTGGTAGCCGCTCGATGTCCGCATTTCTATTCCTTCTGTCCTGTCCAACAATCCTCCTGCAGTGCAACGACTTCGAAGTTACTTGGTTGAAGTTTTTCGAAGATCATCAAATCGCAGCCAGGGAAGCAGAGCGATTTGCAGTTCCATGTTTCGAGTTTCCAATCGTAGTCCTTATTTCGTCGCCTAGGTCTTTGCCGATAGTTCCGGTCAATAATAACTTCTGTATTATTTGTAACATTGATTTTTTAAGGGCACCTTGTTGAGCCTTCTCCAACCCCCCAGAGGACCATCGTGCCTAGCACTGTTTAGAGTCCCACGCTGGCACGAGGACGATGATCAGCCCCTCCTAACATGGAGAGCAGACGCAGTTTTGAGCCGTCTTTGACATGGTGCTCAGATAGACCCCTTCCCAGTCAGCATAAAGCTATGTCCATTTAGAATCTGGAATAATAAAATCATCTGCATCTCGATAGCGAATTGACGTACACATAAATTAAATACATCAAAACAAAGATAATTCACTGTTTTTAAGGGATTATCATCAAAAATCATTTTTTTTTTCGTTTCTAATGAAAATTTGCACTTTCCTCTTCATTCCTCCCATCAAACATTTGTTTCACACTTTGGTCATCTGAGTAGCGTCCCGAAGCGTATTTCTACTATTCTTAAGGTTCATATTGCCCAAAATCTCTCGATGGGCCGGAACTGTGGGCAGTTTGGTGGATTTATGTTTTATCGATGAAATCTACGCTATTATCGCGGTACCACTGGATGAGATCCCGGCTGTAGTGGCAATTCGCCAAATGTGGCCAAAACTTCACGGGACCTTTATGGGCTTTAATGAAAGGTAGTACGCGGTTGTTGAGGTAGTTTTTCTTGTACATCTTCGAGTCCATCGTCTTATTTGCCACGAACACTTTGGTCTTTGCTCCACAGCTGCATACCCCTTGCCAAATCATCAGTTTTTTGGCAAATTTGTAAAAGCAAACTTAAACTTCCCCGGAACATCTCCTCGTGCCGTCACCATGTAGAAGGTTTCATGGTCGATGAGCAGGCATCCTTGGTACTTCGTCAAAACTTGCTGTAATAATTTTCGAGCTCGAGTTTTGGTGACGAAACTTTGCTTCAAATTTCTGTTTGGCTGCTTGCTGGTTCGATAAGAACGATACCCTGGTCGCAAACGAATTCTTCGAACTGTACTGTGAGCAGCAGCGTATTTTTGTGCGATATCATTATCTGATAGTCCAGGGTTTGCTCTGACGGTTCTCAACACCTTCTGGTTCAGCTTGCGGTCATATGTTCCACTACGACATTTACCTTGAGGCACTCAATCCACGCTGTTTTGCTCCCTGAACGTTTGAATACACCTTACGCGGTCGATTTGGCGATTTTCAAAGTTTTTGCGATTTATATTGCGGACCACGATGGATTATCAACGTGGGTGTGCAGAATTTTTTCTCTCCTCTTGGCTTCCATCTGGAATAACTTTGGACTCGCTGCATGAATTACCGTGAAATGTATGCCACAGAAAGTAGGTGCCTAGGTCAACAAACCACCGTAAAATAATTCTTGCAGCGGTCATTTTCTGTGTCCCTGCAACACAATAAGTGATTCCGGCTTCTAACTGGACAGAACTTTATGACCAAGGTACCACCGGGGTTGGTTACCCAATCTTTTCATTGGTTACTTATACCCTAGTCGGCACCACTAAGAGGTAGGGATAAGATTTACTGGACAAGAGGCTAAGGATCGCAGTAGGATCTATTTTATACCTGCAGGTACGTGAAGTACCAATGGTACGCATTGTCCAGTCATATACCAACCCTTTTCAATTGAAATCATGAGTTAAATTCCAACAAAATGTTTCAATAAAATACTCGTGTACAGGCATCATAATTGTTTCCAAGTTACAACGATCAGTTGTAAGCCACTGCTGAAAAATAACATCTTCTTTGCCATCCCATTCTAATACGGATGAAAGTTCTCGCTCGATATCTTCTGTAGAAATATATTTTTCACACCACAGAAATTACAATCTGTAGTTTTGATTGGGATACTGCAAAGAAAATGGCAGTTACTTTTTTTGTGGATCAAATTTTGCAATATTCATTGTAGACAAAATAGTCAAAAGGTCGAAAGTAACAATTGTGAACAATGACTTCTAGCGTATTTTTCTGGGATCTGCTTGCTCCCACAAACAAATTAGCACCAGAAACAGATACAGGAAGTTATTGCCTTCCCGTCGAAAGTGGGACATAGATGTTAGTTTCTTGTCATTTCCAGAAAATTTACGTTATAAGTCATTGTTTACAATTGTTACTTTCGACCTTTTGACGATTTTGTCTAGAATTATCAAATTAACATTTTCATGAATAGTGCAAACACATAGATTATGTGTGCCTGTTCAGGTTCAGTATTATGTGTGCCTGTTTAGGTTCAGCTCTGAATGAAATAAATCCAATTTTATGTGAACCTCGCATCTCATCCGCGGATGCGATTGACTCCAATGACTGTATCGCTTCTCTAAAATGCAATAAATAAAAAGTTATTATTGACATACAATATGTAACTCAAACACTTTGACACCGATTTAAACGGTAAAATTATGGCGAAAAAAATTACCTTATATATTATCCGATACCTGATGACTTATTGACAGTTGTGGGTCCTGACCACAATTTGCTTCGTTTCCATCTGAATGCCTCTTTTTAGTGGTGGGATTCCTATTGTGCGTCAAAATTCCACGGCATTAACTATACAATTTATGCTTAAATAGTAGAGCGTTTCCGGCCGAAATGACCTGCCGATCAACTTCTAGTTTTTTGAATTTGAAATTGAAAATTTGTACACACGTTTTACCCACGAAAGTAAGTTTTCTCTACTGATGCAAAAAAATGTTGAACTCAAGAGTCAGTTTTAAGAAGGGCGTAGGCACTTCTAATAATCTCGAGATATTTGTGATTTAATTTTATCATACTCGAATAATTTTTAGAAATACGACATTTTTATATTTTTTTCTAGATTCTCCAACAACAACGGTTGTTTTTTCGGAATGTTTAATAAATTTTACGCTACTCTCTCTTTGACAGCAAGATGATTGATTGAACGGTTCAAATAAAACAGAAAGGTCGTATTTTTTAATATTATTCGAATGTTATAAAATTAAATCGAAAATATTTCTGGAACGAATGCTCTTACCAAAATTATCATTGAAAGCTTAAAAATGCTAAAATCAGATTATACCATCATAATATGTTTACTCTTGCATATATCAAAATTTTGAGAAATACACCAAAAGTCGATATTCCATAAACCTTTTTTCTCTGACATTACTCCATCCTCAAACTTTTGCTTAAATTTGCCTAATAACTTCTCATTTTAACAGTAAAAATATTAAATAAATAAAAACAATATTTTTTAAATAGGGTAACGGGATGTAATGTTAGCCTAGCTCCTTGATTCGGCCTATGTACCAAATATGTCATTATTTCTTTGATAATCAACAAAATCATGTTGCTATTAGCATGACCTATTTATTTCAAAGCAATTGAGACATGATCAATCAATTTATAGTAGTTCACTTCCGCGTAATTTTCGATTTCCTTGACTTTTTAGACACCATGCCTTTACTGGTTAAGCTGAACAGAATATCTGTACGATCTTCAAATGATCTAAATTTGCTGAAATTAAACCTATAAACCGAATAATGCAGCCAAGATGTACAGAATATAGTCACATGTTATAAACTAACAGGTCACATTGGTAAAATAACAATGATTTAACCAGCAAACGGTAGACCCAATGTTAGGGACATAATTGTTTCTAGGTTCCCAAATATGGCCTGTTGTATGGAAAGCGTAGTAAACATGTTGTTATTGGTAACATTAACAATAAAAATGTCTGAGTTCCGGTAAAATGTTGTTCATATGACTCATCTTAACACAAATTAAAGGAACAAAATCTGTATAGAGTGAATTATAATGTTTTGATCGTCGAATGATCGTTAAATTATATGTAAAACTACTTAAGTGAGCTTTTTAGCAGTTTAAGTATAGTTTGATTTGTAAAATTGTTTGTTGGGTAGAGCGAATACAGCTGGGAAAGCCTTGAATCAGAAAATCAGGAAGAAACCCGTACGAAGATTGCATTTAATAGAAAATCAATCAAATGGGACGAACTTGCATCCATGATTAGACCCAATTTGGTACCCATAGACCAAAATTACATCCATATCCCTCGAAAGTTTATGACTTTATAAAACGAGTTGTTTAGCTTTCTGTGATACATTTTACCAGATGGCTTATTAAACATTTCTTAGGAAGTGTATAGCTAGTTAAATTTTTGTTTCCAGCTCAAATACTATATGAGTTACAATGAAAAATGTAAACGATTGTTGCATATTAGGCTGAGTCAAGGGACACATACCCTATTTAAATTTTAAAGTTAATTGTCAATTTTCTCAAAAAAAAATTCTCAGTGTATATTTTTTTCACAACCTTCACATAAAGGGTCACAACTTGTTTTTGGATACTACAACTAAAGGTTTTCTATCTACAAATTAATAATTGAAGTGCTATTCAAAATGCTTACGCCCTCTTCAAAACTGACTTTTGAGTCTATAATAACGCGAAAAATGCTCAGTCTCCTTAGCCAAACGCGTATGCAAAGTTTCATCCAAATAAAAAATTATCGAAAATAATTTTCACCATTTCCAGGTCATTTCGGCTGTAAAGATCAGTTCATAATGTGGGTAGAAATAATGTATTTCATTCAAATCTAAACTGGGACTAACATACATCTTCAATGTGTAAAAACTGGTGATCCCAAACTAAGGCAAAACCAGCGCCGGCCCGCCCGAATTCTGGTCAAGTAAGGTAAGGGTAGGAATATGTTGACATGATACTCGTTTTATTGGAAGCCGCGGAGTCCACTGCACTTCCACGTGAAGTCACTGGGATTTTGGATAACAGGATTGGGTGGCAACAGGGTTCGTTTTGGTTAACGCTAAGCTGTCTAGTGAATATTTAAACATAAGTACCGATATCCGATTTGGACCGATTTAAACCAACAGTAAGGATGCTATTGGGGCCACTCACAGAGTGTGATCGTGGTTTATATAAGGAAAACAAGGTTATTCATCTCTTAGCCAACTTGGTCCGATCTACATAAACAGTACGGATGCCGCTGGAGTCACATACAAAATGGAACAGTGGTTTATTTATTCCAAGATAGGGTGGCACGACGGGCATGGCGAACGAATAATTTGGATCACGATTAATTATGTACCTCATCGACCTACCACGAGTTCTTATACTAACTCGATCACTCGCGTAACCAACAACCGAAACAGTATACAAAACACTACGCCCGATAACAAACTATTGCGGAACAGCCGATTCGACGCAAACCTTAAAAAAAAGGTTATTAATATAGATACAGTGGATAACAATTACCTGTATTGCTACACGGCCTAGAGAGACCATACCCCCCTCAGGATTTTTTTCGTTAAACGTTTTCTTCTTCAAACTTCGTACAGTGAGTCCAAAAAGTATTCGTCTAGTTGCATGCATTTTAGAAAATGTGAAATCAGTGCTTTAGCACGTACAATCTTATGATTTTTTTTTGTCAAATTAGGTAGTAGATTGAATAATACAGCATTGCCATTAAAATTTTTATATAAAACAAATACTTGGTTGAGAAATAAATAAAAACTCATAAATTTAACATTTATGAAACCTCAAAAAGTATTCGTCTACCCCTGTCTACTCTACCGTTAGTCACGTTAAAACGTGTTTGTGAGAGTAGACTGTGACTTCTAAAGCGCGCACACTCTCGTGATGTCTAACTGCACTCAGCCAGTGACAGATCACTGTGAGTTTTGTTTTGTTTTCGCCCGGAGTGGAAAGTAAGAACAGCCATGGGTCGTAAAGAAAAAGAGACGAGTCCTGAGGAGAGAAAACTTATCCTGCGCCTACACAATCAATGTAAATCATCTTACGAGATTGCACGACTAGTCGGCAGGCCCCGTTCGACCGTTCAATCGGTGATTGATCGCATCTCTGTCACAAAATCTATTGAAAACAAACGTCGTAGCGGTCGTCCTAGAGCGTTAACCGATCATGACGAGCGGTTTATTGTGCGGGAAGTCCGGAAAAATCCGAAACTCAGTGCACCCAAGCTGGCCAGTGAATTAGAAAGAAGAGGAACGAAGAGGCATCTACCAACACAATCCGAAATACTTGTAAAAAGTATGGATACAACGGCCGGGTAGCTCGGAAGAAGTTTTGGGTGAGTAAGGTAAATCGCCAGAAGCGGCTGAAATTCGCCCTGGAGTACCAAATGAAGAAGGAAGACTTCTGGAACCGAGTCATATTTGCGGACGAAAGCAAGTACAACATATTTGGATCGGATGGACGGCGTATGGTGTGGCGGAAAAAGAATACAGAAATGGAACCGCAGAATCTCATACCAACGGTGAAGCACGGCGGGGGTTCTGTAATGAGTGCAGCGGGCGTGGGAAAATTACATTTCATTGAAGGGATTATGGATCACAAAATGTACATCCGCATTTTGAAAGAAAACTTGAGCAGCAGTGCTGAAAAATTGGGTCTGAAAGGGACGTACATCTTCCAGCAGGACAACGACCCGAAGCATACGGCCGAGAATACTCGACTGTGGCTTCTATATAACACCCCAAGTCAACTCAAAACGCCCCCTCAGAGTCCTGATATCAACCCTATAGAGCATCTGTGGAAGATCCTGGATGATGAAATTAGAAAACGTCACATTTCCAACAAGCAGGAATTGAAACAGGCTTTGAAAGAAGAGTGGGACAAAATCCCATCCTCCGTTACGGCTAATTTGGTCAGCTCAATGTCACGAAGACTCCAGGCAGTCATCAATGCGAAAGGGAACCCAACAAAGTACTGATTTGACGCCGCTTGACATCTGTTTTGGCCGAAAATTTCGTGAAAACTTCTATGGACGAATACTTTTTGAGCATAAATTTAGCACAATGTTATGTTTTGTTAATTTTGATATTATTGTTGTTTTGTTTTTCTGATTGGTTTTTAATAATAAACATGAATTGGAAGATGTGTAAACCGAGTATCCCGGTAGTTCAAATTTCCCATGCATATCACGGCCTATTTTCGCATTTTACTCATAATCGTGCAGCTAGACGAATACTTTTTGGACTCACTGTATACTTATGAGCTTATGCTGCATCATTCTAAATGACAGTCATTACCTCAACATTTGGAATTGATATAACTCAGAGTCGGTACTAGATATTGAAAATTTAACCATATCAGTTTGTATGCTTACTTGCTGTGAGCAATCTGATAGAGTTCGATTCGATGTTCATTCACTAACAATCGAGATTTATCAATTTGAAATAGCAAGGTGAGTTGGCGAGAGCGAGATAAAAGATAGGAAAAAATACATGGAGCAGCGATTCACCTTATTGGAGTGAACCATCCGAATCATCACACAGTTTTTCGAACTTCCCACGAAAACCAAGTAACACCCCGTAAGAGAAAAAGAGACAGCACACAACTGCGCCCAAATATTCAGTAAGATGAAACGGGAGTGTAGATCCACTCTCCACGAAAACCGATCAACACCGCCACGAAAGCAAAAGACAGCATGCAGAAACTAACTAAAACGAAACAGTAGTGAGCGATCTCATACTCGTACTAAATCTCATGCAGCAAAACACTTCACTTTCAAATCAGACTACTCAATGTTTGATAAGTGTACGGATAATGTAGGAAACCCAATATTTATGTAAATACTGTTTGGCTAAGTGGAAAAAACGAGACTATATAGAAAGCTAGATAGAAGGTTTATTTGAAAGTATTTGGTGATAAAAATTTAACCTAACATAAAATAGAATAAAGCATGAAAAATTAACGGTAGCATACTCTCCTTTTTACACATTTTTACCATGCAGTTTCCAGTTAACTCAGTTTTGGTGTGTTGGTATTATCTCTTATTTTTGCTTCGAAGTATCGTTAAGATCGAATTTTTTCTCCTATCTTTTTCGATCTTGATTATGACGTCGATCTCACAAATTTGTATTGATGGGTAAATCAATTATTGGCAATTTCACTCCGATTTTCACATCATCTTACATACATTCATGCTTCCCGTATGAGAAAAACTCATGTTAACAGATGCACATCACCTTCAACACTTTTTATCACTCTTGCACCAGTAAACAAACAAAACATCTCTGGATGACTCAGCTTAGCTCCTCAAATCTAAACCTAAGTTAATTCAATTGAACAAATGTACTGTACCGCAGGTACCACAACGATTATTTTAGGTGGTATATAGTAAAAATGTCAGAAATAATCATTAAATGGTGTTTAAGCTTCTTGGTAATAAACAGGATCAACCACCCGCTGTAATTGTTTTATAACAAAAGTTTAAAACAAAATTAGTTAGAAATAAGCCCTTTTCAAATGGTAGACTTGATTTTTTAAGCATTCAAAAAACTTAAGCTAATCTAAACTGTCATTATAATTAAATTTAATTGGCTTCTGTAAACATGTTAGGACCAAACTATAACACGAGTTGGCACGATACTCGGTTAAAATAGGAAATGAAAAAGTTATTGTTTGAAACAAAGGTTTTGCCCATTTTGCAAAGTATGGCGAACTTTTAGACAATCATATTGCCTTTATCAAAAAACAAATACGTTAAATTCTATGATAGCCAGTATTTACGAATTGAGTTCAAAATTTAAGAAAATAAATCTTAGCGTATAAGAATCGATTAAATAATTTATAAATTAAAATCATAATAATTCAGCCGATTTTCTAATAGTCTAGTCATCTAAACATCACTTTTTGTAAGTCTCGTCCTCTTTGAGATAGATTGATTTAGAAAAAAAAATCGATCAAAAACTTAAGCCCTGTTCCTATGGTAATCTAGATAACTTGTGAAAAAACAAAGTATGCAAAGTCGCTTGGAAAGACAAAGTCTATACACCCACAAAGTTTCTTTGGATTTTGAGAGGGTGCTGCCAACCATGACGACGAGTTGGCGTGAAATTCGTCTTTTTTGAAATCAACAATCGGTTCTGTTGAATTAGATGTATTTTTTTCTTGGTTCTCTTCCGCTCAATCTCGCCTTTCCTCCAAGTACAGTGATGAGGTTGATTAAACCGCCGCTGTTCGTAAAATTTCCAATCTCAATAAGTTTTACTCAAATATGAGTTTCAAAATTGAGTCCATCGAGCGAGTGAACAAGTATTGAGATAAAGGTTTACGTTCATTGTTCACGTAAAAGTTTGAACACGTTATAGTCTTTGGTAAACCTTGATGCATTGCTAATTTGCACCATGAGGAAGCAGATTTTCTTGCGGGGGAGGTTCCTGGAAAAGGTCAAATTTGAGCATGAATCGCAATGTCCAAATTTAAGTAGTAGCTTGGCTTGGTAATTGATATTCGTCAAATCTTTAGAATTCTGTTACACGTCATCGGTTACTTTAGAATATCATTTGTTTAGTCTTAGTAATTGGGGGAGCATATCATCTTTGATCATTGTACATAAAAGGGGCCTGAAGGAAGAAGTTGTTGATGGGGGCCTAGCATTTTCTTACGTACTTTAATTGTTATGTTTCTCCGTTCGTGGAGTAATGACTATGATGTAGAAGAAGATGTTCGCTCATCACCATGAGGCCCCAAGAGTAGATAGTCAATGCTTGCTAGAATGAAAGATATGGTAGGTACGGCTTCGTTCGAGTACCGCTATATCCAAACCCTTCGCTAAATTTTCAATACTTCTATTCAATTTTCAACCTGCCGTACACCGACGACACTATCAACATTTTCTCTTCAAATCTTTCATTCTAGCAAACATTAACTGTCCACTCTTGGGGTCTCATGGTGATGAGCGAACATCTCCTTCTACATCATTTTTTTACGTGCCATACATTTTTTTAAAGTTTGTAGCTAAAGCAAAACATCTCCTTGGTCAAAAAATCTGAAAACATGTCACACATTTTTAGAGTAAAGCCCCATAGCAGATATGCTTAAAGAGGAAAGCAATATGCGACAAGTTGTGATGTAGTCAACTGTCATATGCGTTTCCATGCCAGTATTGCCACTAGGTTCTCAAGATCCTTTAAAACCCTCAAAACCACCTCTACCGAATGTTCCGCACACACAGCCTCGAAAACGAGCTACCCGTAAAAAATAAACCGATATTGCTCGATAAAGCAAAATTAATCTTGACCCGGTTCTGGAGGCTACATCGTTTGCTATCTGCAGCTTTTGCCAGTGTGATTATTATCCTCCAAAATCTCTGCTCAGCCAAAGAGGAGAGGAGGAAGAAAAAAAAAATCACACAGAACAAAACACTCACCCAATCTGGCCCCGCGGACATCGTGACCAATGCTTAATTATAGGATGTCCAAACAGGGAAATGCCAGCAGATTGCTCTCCGCCTCATGGACACGCTCGGAGATCTGGTTTGATCAGCAGATCAATGTAGGTCAGTTCAGAATTAAAACGTTTACCCCGAAAATTTTCAACAATGGAGGAGGAGATCCTGGCTGCCCTTGAATTGGGGCTGGTGCCGAAAAGAGAAGAAATCGTGTTCGTGGTTTACGCTCCAGTTGACCGGCACAATGCTAAATAGCTGCATCCACGGCTTCGGTGCTCTTTATTCTGCATACTTACTATGACTTTTGGTTCACTTGATCGACGCAAACACAGCAGGGAGGTGAATGCGGAAAAGAAAAACCACTGAGAGCTGCGGTTTCGATCGGTAAACATCTTAATTCCGAAGTTTCGAACGATTTTAGTAAATCCGTCTCAGATTGACCTTCCATCAAAAATCGTAATAAAATGCATCTCTCTCCCGATAACACGGCTATCACTATAAACGCGCCCATCATCATCATTTTCATGCGTTGATCGATACCGATGTTTTATTTTCCTCCATCGCTCGCCCTCTGGGGGTGCTGATTTTCGTGCGCCTTGATGACGTGTTTGTAGTGTACTTTCACATTTTTCCCTGCCAATTTCTCACCGTTGGTTGGTTGCTGATTGCCGGTGCATCGATACCTCACCGACTCACCATTTATCGAACGAAATCAATATCGGCTTCTCCGCCCCCGTCGTCGTCGTCGTCGTCGTCGTCGTCGCCAAGATATCCCGGAATCTCCGCCGAAGCGATATTTATCCTTCGCTGCAATCTGAACGATCTTGACCGTCCCACCGGCCGGCCATCAACATCATCATCTGGCGTGGACGGGTATGTCCTTAAGAAGAAATATGCACAGGCGATAAAAACGTTGGATAATTTAATATCGCCGGGGCAAGATTGATACGATGACCTTCGCTGATATTTTTCGCGGGTTTGCATTTCGTTGCACCCGTGAGTATTAAAACCGTAAAATGTGTGTGTTTTTATCGCTGGAAAGTGATTCGGTTTGCAGCAGGACTTTTACGAACAGATCGGTGACCCTACTGTTATAGGGTGAAGGCTAACGATATGGGGATCCAACATTTGAGGATGATATAAGGATTCATCCTTCAACCATATTTTTTCAGAGTTTCAGTTGATCATAGATCTATTGCTTATTTTCCTTTTTTTTCTGTATTAAGGTGGTTTTCAGCATAAGGCTGGTTCACGACCGGAGGACATCTTTACAATATCGCACTCATGAGGACATGAGCCAGACCAACGGCTTTACTTTCCTTCCGATCGGATCTTCCGAAGATCTGATCAGTTATATTTTCGCCACAGAAAAATCTCACCAACCTCGGCTGGGATTGAACCCATTGGGGTGCCAGGAAACAGTCATGCTTACCGCTACACCACCGTTTCCGGGTTGATACACAGGGTGTTCAATAAGTTTGAATACTCCCTTAACACAAAAATGTGAAAAAAAAATGATACAAGATTTCGTTTCGGAGTCAATTTTTATTGTGTCATTGACTGGGTGCCCGGGTACCTCTTCATGTTTTATATTATGAAATTTCATAATTCATCTTCAAACAAGATGCTGAAATTCAGTGACATCTTAATAAAAGTTGAAAGGCAACTTTTTGCATAAAAACATTTCGTATAGTAGCAAGGGGGGAGTTCGATTTTTTTACTTCTTAAGTGATTGACCGGGGTCCCAGGTACTCACCAAATTTAAATGATTATAACTCTGGCTATTATTGACCGATCAGCAATGACCAGTTGAATTCATCTGATCACATATAGGTGTGTTTTTTGTCGAACACATAAGGGTTAAGAGCCTTTACGATATGTTAGTTAGGAGCACCTCCTCCCTCCCTTTGTGCTCTGTACGACAAGATTGAGACTTCTCTTAAAAGAATCGTTTCAGATCTTGGAAATGAGCCTTCTTAAATTGGTCCACAGTGCAAACTCGATGTTCGCTCTACAAGGATACCTGAAAAGTTTCTTTAATTTCCTACCGATGGCGTTGGTAATCACCAATGTAAATAATTTTCTATGAGTTTCATTTCTTGAATGACGGCTGTCAAAATTTCAGCCATTCCTGTCCACGCAACATTGAGACGAGACCGATCAGCAAATTTTAAAAAAAATGGAAAATCCGAGTTTTGATAAAATACAATTTTCTACGCAAAAAAAAAACGGCTGCCGAAACCAAAGCCAAGCTGAATAAGTATTTTCCAGACTCTGCTCCGTCGATTCAAATGATTCATAAGTCACGGTGCCCCGATAGACCGTTATTATAAAAAATAAATATCTATCAAAATCTAGTATATAGCTCGATTTTTGAGGTAGTTCTTAAAATTCTTAGAAAAATCCCTAGGAGGAATCTCGAGAAATCGTAATATTAGTTCTTAGCTAAAAAAAATAAAAAAAATCCATATTCAAATTAATTAAAATCATCAAAATACCTACATGAACGCTCAATAAGTGATCCGAGTCGATTTCAACCAGTTTGTATTTATTACCATTATTACAATTATAAATATTTACAACTGACTTAACTTACCAAACTGACTTAAGTACGTTTTTTATTTGTCTCACTGGTTCTAGTTTGGTTTGGGTATTGATTTCTATGCTTGATCGAATGAAAGGTAAATTATCAATTCAGTGCTTTATGCATATATTGTAGAATAGTAAACCGAGATTGATTGTAGCATAAATGTTATTGAAAACTAAAACATGTGATCGCTGTTATAGTCGATCACAGCACTTAGTAACCGATCATTGTAAATCTGGGATGATTTAGGTGCTCTATACCGCTGCCGAATCTCATCAAAATCCGAATGAACGGACTCCGAAGCTTGCTCAATATGTAAACCAAGACCTCTTCCGGTGTCTCTGTAGAACTCTGGAACATGATATTTTAAAATATGGTACTTCGACGTACATGGAAGCTGCAGCTTTTCCCAGCTACTGGCAAAACCATCAATTGCTTCTTGAAAACCATGTTCAAGTTTGAAAGAAAAACATTTAGCGTACACGTTGTTAAAATTATTCAGAACCTGATAATCGTAACATTATTAGGAAATTGGTTAAAGATTAAGTAGAATAGTTTACCGTGACGTAATCCGAAAGATCGGGATTGTCTGCCAAACATTTGGCAGTTTTCAAAAGCGCGTGACAGGCTCTACCAGTGAACCCGTATGCCATTTGTTGATGCTTCGTTCACCCACAAATCTACCCAATCTGGTGCTTTTTTCTCGAGGAACTTGAAAATCGTATTGACGACTCCAAACATGATGTGCAGTGGCGGAGGTGGGCAAAGCTTCAAAATGTTATCTTCGTTGTTACCGGAAACCAAAGGAGCATGCACACAGCTTGCCAAGTTTGGACGTAGGACTACGTCTTTGTTTTTTATACAGGGGTACACGGTCGGGTACAAAAATTTGGAGCGTCACGAAATATGCTTAGGTTTTGAACGTTAATAACTCTATCGGAACATTTTCTACGCTTCGATTTCAATATTTAAATCTATTGCTTTTTAACATTATACTATTGAAATTAATGCAAATACAAGGTGATGTCTTATAATGCCAATTTTTTAGAGCAAATTTACCAAATGCACAGTTCTTTCCTAGCGCACACTTCATATTTAAGCAACGAACGTCTCCTAACCAGCGACAAAGGTTATAAAACAGGTACACCTTCACATTTTGCTTTAGTATTTCGGCAGTCGTAGAGCAGTCCAGTGGCTACACGGACGCAGTTGGCGGCAGCAAGCACATTGAAGGGTGCACTGGTGAGCAGCCGTTGCTCAGAGAAGCGTTGGTGCAGTTTGGAAAATGCAGCCCGTGACAATCATCCTACGTCACCTGCAAATGGCCACCCGCAATGATGAGGCGCTGAACCAAGAAAGAAAGCCCAAGTTCAATCGCCTACCATATATCTCCCCCGTCATTACTGAATCCGTCCTTTTCAGGACGCCCAAATCAATTTACCATATCAAGAGTTTATTTGGTTGAATTTTTCTCTTTTGCTGTTTGAAATTTAAATTACCGCGTCCCGGCTGAACATGGCGTCCCAGAGTAAATGACAACGTTGAACCAACCAACGAACGAAGTTCTAAAACGGATAATTCATGCCGAATTGCAACACATCAGACCGACCATGTGGTTGAGTTCGTTGTAGTTCCTATTTGTGGATACTGGATTAGCTGTTGGTGGTGGCAAGCAAGGCATATTTCATGAAATCACCCGTCTAGCGTGCACTAATTCAAACCAATTATTGTGGCGCAATAACAGAAGTTCGTCCCCTTTGAAGCAATTTGTATCACATAGACTTCGTTGGTACCGCCTTCTTTCGTGCAATAGCATCCGACGCCATTACCAGCTCCTAGCAGAAAATTTTATTCAGTCTTACGGTAGTCGTAGTGCTGTGCAGAGCAAAATCTGCTGTTGCAACGCAGTAGGCGAGCGAGCACTCTGTAGGATGCACTGGTGAGTTGTCGTTATCCATAGAGGTTGGTGCAGTTGGCTTTTTGGGCCGATACTCCCATCTGCGAGAAACGTAGGCGGCTTAAGCCTACGAGTTGATGGGAAAAAGCAATCCGTGACAACAACGGGACAAGAATCATCCCACGTCATCTGCAATTGGCCACCCGCACCGACAAGGAGCTGAACCAAGAAAACCTAAGTTCAATCGCAAACAATGTTTCTTTCCCGTCAACTATATCCGTCCTTTTCAGTACGACCAAATCAGCTTGCTTATTAAAGGGTTTGTTTGGTTGAATATTTCTCTGGTGCTGTTTGAAAGTCGATAGGAATCAAATAATTTTAAGAAAGTGGAATTTCGCAGCATATGGCTGCAAGTATGTGGTTCCATACTTCTCTTCTACGCGTTAAAGATTGTGGCCCTCTCAACCATCGTAGAAAATACAACCAGGGCCGTATCATTATTAAAACCAAACGGTCCTTTATACGGGCTACCAAATGGTATCGAAGCATTTAACAATAGAATTTTCTTACATTTTTACTTCCCTATGCTGGTCTATCGTTCAATAAGCACTATTTTGGCCTAGACGTCTATCTGCAATAATAGACTCTGAATCCCCAAACAGACCACAACCATCTGCAGCAAGGTTTGGAAGAAGAAAACGTACAAAACGACAAAACGACAGGTTAAACATCTACCGGGTCAAGCAATTTAACCCGATTCTGTCGTTTCCTGCGGATTGAAAGCGCCGCTTCCCGACTGACTTAAATTAATTGGCGGATGGCCCTGACGTCTTTGAAAATTCAAACCGCCTTTCGACCATGCTGCCGGGAGAGCTAGCCAAACACGAGGTTTCACGAGGTAAATCAGTTTCATGACGAAATGAGGTGGTGGCAGTAGCTGTTCCCGCGAACCCAAAATGGCCCTTTTCAGGGCCATCAAAACAACTGGAAAGAGAGTTGACATGTCTTTGGGAGTGCTGGGGGCTTGTTTTTGGGGTGTTTGATTGCGAACAATATCTTTCGTGTGCCGAAGCCGTAATGTTTTTGACATTAGCAGTGTTGTACACACATAGGCCTAGTAGAAACCGTATGCAGATGAAGGTGAACGAAACCAGCCTCTTGGGTAAAAGTTTCCCAAATGACCAATAACTCATTCGCACTACAAAGTATAGAGTATCTTGATATCATATGTCATATCTACATATTATTTGCAGTGAAAGCAAGATGTATGAATGTAGATACCAAGACAGGCTATATCAATAAAGGTTGTAGTGCAAAAGTTTAGTGTATGGGAATTAGATTTGAAAAGAAACCAATTTCGGCCACTCTTTAAACAATCAAGCGAACTAGATTGCACATTGCTTCGTAGTCCTACGTCAATTTTGCGTACAACCCCATTGGGCTGCCCTTTCTAGTTTTCTTCTCATTTCTAGTTACACATTCTTTCTCAAACAAAAAAGACCATTGACGATTGAGATTTTTGATTATTTTATTCTCAAACAAAGTATATCAGAGTTCTTTAACTTTTCCCTTATCACAGGAAACAACAGTACGCAGCCAATAATTGGCTGAACACTGCACATTTTTTGAATTAACGGTCAATCATAAGTGTATTAATAACTATCAGAACAACCTATACTTCTTTGAAACTTATTTCAACTTAAATCTGTTTGACGCAGATGAACTAGGCCTATCTGTCAATAGATAAATGGAATTTCTAGTGGAATTCAAAGGTAGTACCTCGGGTTTACTACTGATAGTTTTAAATATTTGTTAAATGTCTTATCTTTTATTTTAAAAGTCAACAAGTGAAGTGTTAGTTTAAATTGTCCTAGTCCTAGTCCTTTTTATAATAAACCTTATACAAACAGATTTTTTTTTCAACAAAAAATCCTCACAACCAGCGTTGCCAAGTATATTTTTACAAAGTCAGGAAGTATATGAAAAAAAAATCAGGATAAAATCAGGATTGTCATTTTGTGTGTAAAAAACTGAAGTTAATAAAAATACCGTTTATTAAAAACCAAAAAGCTTGACCTGAGCAAAAGTTTTTGTAACTAACAGACTGCGGTTTAAATAAACTACAATTACAATTACATAACATATATTTATCTCTTTTAGTTGCATAAATGGTATAGTTGTATTTTGATTTTTTTTTTTTTTGAGAAAGCTTAACTTAACTAGCTGTTTGAGACCTGCGAGAGTGATATAAAAAACTAAAAAAGTAAATCGCGAGGTATAAGATGTCTTGTATCGTTTTGGTAGAAGAGCGGGTCAGAATAGATTTTTCATTGAATGATTTTTGACAATAGTAAAAGCCAAATAGTAAAAGCTTTGGCAGTACTCCCTTACTTTGATTAGTTTAATTATTTCGATTAAAATTTATTTCGATTAAAAAGTACGAAAATCAGGAAAAATCAGGATTTTTTATCAAAATCTGGAAAAAATTGGTGCTTATCAGGATTTCAGGAAACATGCTAAAAAGTCTGGAAAATCCTGAAAAATCAGGAACATTGGCATCGCTGCTCACAACTGATAGTCATATTTTGCTTCAGGTGAGTCATATGGTTCACGATTTCCAGCCATCCATGTCCAATTTTAAAGAACCCGAGCAAAACCAACCGAACAAGTTCACCCCTCCCCTTCCACTCATCCAGCTATTATAATTGATCGAGCAATCACCGATGAACCTGCCGCGTGGTAAAATAAAATCATTAATAATAAAATTAAATCCTTAAGCGCCATATGGCTGCTGCTGCTGTTGCGGTGTTCCAGTTAACCTTGGCCAATTCAAACCAATATAGCAAAGGTAGCCAAATACATCGAAATCTACCGAGCATGTTCCGGTGATGACTTGAAATCGTCGACGATCACCGATCATCGCCGGCGCGGTCTACCTTGAATTGAGAAGGAGCTGCAAACTGCAAACGGCAATAAAAAAAATGATGCAAGATGACGCGCCCTCACTTCCATCCAGGCTCCAGGTCGCAGCGATGAAGATGACGACGTCAGAGAAGAAAGGAAGGAAGACGTTCGTTGGATTCGCTGGTCGAAAACCTGTTCTGCTGCGTTTTGGATCATTTTTCTCGCGGTAAGACCTGTGTGATGGTACGAAATTAATTCAAGCTTGGGCTTGGCACTTTTTTGAATAATTGCTACTCAAAACTCCTTCGCTTTTGATGGCACATCCGCCGGCATCGTCCTCGGTCAGAACTTTCTTTTTCCCGGCTGCTGCTCAAAAGTTGATTACACGTTATTAATTGTGTTATTTGATTAAACGCAAGCACCAGCAATATAAATCAATTTAAATACGAAATTGATGAAGTATGAAGAAAATTATTAAGGCTGCACTTTTGAGAAATCTCATTTATCATTCGGATGCCGCGGGAGACCCGAAGGTTCTGGTTTCTTTTCTTTTTTCGCGTACCGCACCAACCTGTTACCGACGACGATAATCTCTGCGGGGCCGTTGATTACCAAAGCTGAAATTATTCATTCTCGAGGTCTTATCAAGCGGACGAATGACGGACTGCAGGCTGAGGAGTTTCTTGCTTGCATTTATTTTGAACAACCCCAATTTGACGGAGGTAGTTTTGGGTGGAGGATATCAGGAATATGGCGTCCCTGATGATAATCATATACGTCAAGAATACCGGGCTTTATGGTAGGCCCCCTCGAGAGCGCAGTGTGGAATGCTGATTGAAGGATTTCTGCGAGATTGATCGGGATTAATGGATTGCCACTACGGTCGGATCAGTGATGGCTGGAAGCAGTACTTCTTTTTGCAAGGGTTTGCATTTTGCTCCAACCATGGATTTCAGTCTACTGAGATTTTCATGAGGTGTTGAAATGAACACTAGTTGTCAAACAGAATGCCATGCTACGCAGGTTCGGAAACATTTCGAGATTTGTACCATTGAAGACGATTTTTTTTAAACCACTTCACTTTGGTACGAATGGACAAATTTCGTCACAAAAATCTATAATTCGAAAACCACTTTCCACAACTTTGGAAAATTTGGTTTGGTGGTGACTAGGGTGTTCCTTTTATGTTCATAATAAAATATTAGCTTTTTATTCCTATGATTAAGAGGATGAACCTTTGCTGAAGAAATTTCACTCCTATCTCATCTACGTATCGTTTTATAACCGTTTTTTATAGATATCCTTTGGTGTATTTTGCACCACAAATCATCTTTACTAACACACCTGCGCCATCTGTTGAGCACACTTTAATGGGTGATAAAACTAAATAGATGGCGGCGGTGTGCTTACGTCAAAGGTAAGAAAATTTACTATGCGTTTTATCTGTGGCGATACTACCAACTAAGTAACATTTCGACATTTCATTAAATTAAAATATCTACAATTCTAAAGAAGCAGAAAATGCTCTAAATCATAGGAATAAAAAGTAATAATTTGTATTATGAACATAAAATGAGCATTCTTGTTACCATCCAAACCAAAAGATAGATCCTATTTTTAAATTTAAACTTCCGAAGACATCATGAGTCTTAAGTTAATGGTTTTTGACTTTTAGATTTTTGTCGGAAATTTGTCCATTCGTAAAATAGTCCCGCATAAAAATAACCAAACAATTACGATAAAATAATATCAAGTAACATTTAAATCTATTGCCGACCTTGAATCTTATTGCTCATGTATCAGGTAAATGAAAAATGAATATTGTCATCACAATAGATCTACTATTTACCCTATATGGTAGAATTTTCAACAAATGTGAAACAATAAAATCAATAGTAATTGACTCAAATTTGTTCGGAGAAAAACGATTTTTTCTATAGTTGAGATACATAACAACCCCCTGATTCTATTGTCGATGTCGCAATTTACATTAGATTCTATTGTGGAAACAATAACTTTTATTGTTATCTTATCGTCATGAACAATATAGTCAATTTTACATACGATTGATTCTATCGTATGGTTACAATACATTTAATTGTAAATCTATGAGATTTTTTTTACGGGGTGCTATGTCGTGAAATTTAAACCATTGGGAATCCCTACGTAAATTTTAAATTGTACATTTTATTCTTTCTTTTGGTTGTATTAGATTTCAGATAAAATCAGTAGTTTTTATGCAATTGCGATTTGAAGTGAGAATGTTGATTTACATGCTTGGTCAGTTTAAGTCATTAACATCGGTATTTTTGGCAGCTAAAATTGCGCGTGCACTCAACCAATCGTAGTTACGATAGCTTTGGCTAATGTTGGTATAAACATTTGTGATGAGTTCATCTTTCGTTGAAGTGAATTGGCAAAAGGTAGGTGAAATTGATATCAAATCACTGGAAGTATCAACCGGGTTTTGTCCATTGCCAATTCTTAGTAGTTCTTAAGAGACATTTCTGTGGCTCTATCCTATTACAGGAACACTCGTATACTCATAGTCAATCGTATGGTTTTCCTGTACCGCCACAAATACGATGAATTGAGACATGCTTTCAATTCATTCGCCACTGTTGATTTCGGAATAACGGGAAGTGTTTGCCTAAAATCGCCTTTCTAACAGTTACCATAAGCGACGCTAATTATTTCGCAGATCTTTCAATGCTCTGGCAAGCGCTTCTCGAAACCGTTTGTGATCCATTGTGCACTCATCCAATGCAATCAGTTTACAATTTTTCAACATTTTTTTCACAGCTGATTTCTTTGAAATGTTGCAATCAGGTGTTTCATTGATTTGCATGTTTAACGGAAGCTCCAGTACCGAATGTTCCGTTCTTCGACCTTCCAGTAGCTTTGCAGCATTTCCAGTAGATGCGACAGCCAACGCAATGCCATTTTGAGCATGACTGACGGAGTACACTGACGGAATTTTCAACACTTTCTCTTTATATCTTTCATTCTAGCAAACGTTACTGTCCACTCTTGGTGCCTCATGGTAATGAGTGAACATCTATTTCTACATAAAAAAAAAATAAGACGTTAGAAAAAGTTTAATAATCTATCTATCTATCAATATAAATAAAAATGAGTTGGGGTTTCCTTTGTCACTATTTAACTCGCGAGCGGAAGGACCGATCGGCGTGAAATTTGGATGCAGAGATTTTTGGGGCCGGAGAATAATCTTATGATGGTTTGAGATCCCTCCCTTCACTGGAAAGGGGCGCTCCCATACAAATGAAACACAAATTTCTACACAACTCGAGAACTAATCAAGCAAAAGAAACCAAATTTAGCATATGTGAGTTTATGAAGGCAAAACAGGTTTCTATGGTAGCTTGAGAACCCTCCCCGTCATAAAAGGGGGGGCTCCCATACAAATAAAACACAATATTCTGCATAGCTCGGGAACTAATCAAGCATACGGAACGAAATTTAGCATGTGGTGGTTTTTTAAGACAAAAAATGTTTCTATGTTGTTTTGAGACCCCTTCCCTCTCCTAAAGGGCAGGGGGGGGGGGGGAGGCTCCGATACAAATGAAATACACTATTCTGAAGGACTCGAGAACTAATCAAGCAAATGGAACCAAATTTAGTATGTGGTGGTTTTTGAAGACAAAAAATTGTTCTTTGTTGATTTGAAACCCCTCCCCTTTCTGAAAAGGGGGGAACCTATTCAAATGAAATGCAAATCCTTGCATAATTCGAGAACTAATAAGAGATATGGAACCACGTTTCGCATGTGGAGGTTTTGTAGGCAAGAAATGTTTCTACGGTGGTTTTAGATCCCAAGCAAAGGAATCCAAATTTAGCATGTGTGAGGTTTTAAAGGCAAGAAAGGTTTCTATGATGGTTTCAGATTCCTCTTCGCCCTGAAAGGGAGGGTTCCTATACAAATGAAATACAATATTCTGTATAACTCGAGAACTAATCAAGCAAATTGAACCAAATCTGGCATGTGAAGGTTTTTGTAGATGATTACTGTTTCAATGCTAATTTGAGACTCCTCCCTTTGCTGAAGAGGGGGGAGGGGGCTCCCATACAAATGAAACACAAATTTATGCATAACTCGAGAACTAATCCAGCAAATGGAACCAAATTTGGCATATGGAAGTTTTTGAAGGAGAGAAATAATTTTATGGTCATTGAGACTCTTTTCCGCCTTCTGAAGGGGGGGGGGGGCTCTCAAGCAAATGAAACACAAATTTCTGCATAACTCGAGAACTAATCAAGAAAATGGAATCAAATTTGGCATGTGGATTTTTTTGAAGGTAAGACATATTTCTATGGTGGTTTGAGACCCCTTTGTCTTCTGAAAGGGGGGGGAGGCTCTCATACAAATGAAACGCAATTTTCTGCATAACTCGAGAACTATTCAAGTAAATGAAACCACATTTGTCATGTAGGGGTTATTGAAAACAGGATTTTTATTTCAATTAATATGGATTTCTATCTGACTGTTTATCTGACCGATCGGAGTGAAAATATGTATGCAGGTATTTTTGGGGCTGGGGAAAGCTCTTATGATTGTTTGAGACCGCTTCCCTCTTCCGGCTCGCATACAAATGAAACACAAATTTCTGCATAGCTTGAGAACTAATCAAGCAAATGGAATCAAAAATGGTATGCGGGGTTTTTTGAATGCAAGAAATGTTTCTTAATATGGTGAATTCAAACACAAATTTCAACCAATCCTGAGAATTATCCAGGTAACTAAGCCACAAACTGTGTATTGTCTGGGTAAAAAGAATGTTCTGATAGAAGTTTGAACTCCTTATTACTCAAAAAAAACTCATTCAAAAAAAGCGTCAGTTCTATGTAATGTTCATTCATTTAGTTGCAGGCGTAGTAACGCTCGCACCGGGATCAGCTAGTACATAATATTAAAAAAAAAATGTGATGATGGTAGTAGTGGAGGTAGTGTGATGGTGTTTTTAGAAATGTTTGTGATAATAATCGTCAGCCAAAATTGACGGTAGAATAACGTTTTTTTCGAATTTTCACGATTTTGCGACTTTTGCTTCGGAATTTTCCAACTTTTCTTTTTTCCTAAACCTTCTTTGGACACAAAAGAACAAATCATCCCAAGCCACTGCCAAAATTGGTCGCTGTATGAATAGTAAATGTTATGCATACTCTTTTTGGAATACTTCTTGGGGTTGACTTCAGTACTACTAGTTGTCTACTTATATAGACCATATCAAAGGCCTGAATGTCGTCCCTAAGAATTATAAAGGATGATACGGTCAAAATTTGGTCAAGGGAAAAGGCGTGTAAATCGGTGAAATCGTTTATTTAAAAAATCAAATTAAATTTCTTTTTCAAGTTCAATTAGTATAAAATTCAGGAAAAATATTCAGTTAGGCTTCCGCTTTTCCAAATCCAAATTGCCGGGCCTTACGCTTGACCCCTGCCATCAGATTTTGTACAGCCACCTTGTCCACCTTCTTCGCCGCAGAAAGCCAGTTTGCCTTGAACTGCTGCTCGTCCTTAGCAGTTTTTTTTGGTCTTCTTTAGGTTCCGCTTGACAATAGCCCAGTATTTCTCAATTGGGCGGAGCTCTGGCGTGTTGGGAGGGTTCTTGTCCTTGGGAACCACCTGCACGTTGTTGGCGGCGTACCACTCCATGGCCTTTTTACCGTAATGGCAAGATGCCAAATCCGGCCAAAACAGTACGGAACAACCGTGTTTCTTCAGGAAAGGCAGCAGACGTTTATTCAAACACTCTTTCACGTAAATTTCTTGGTTGACAGTCCCGGAAGCTATGAAAATGCTGCTTTTCAAGCCACAGGTACAGATAGCTTGCCAAACCAGATATTTCTTTGCGAACTTTGACAGTTTCGTGTGCTTGAAAATATCTGCTACCTTTCCCTTCCTTTTGCCGTATAAAACTCCTGTCCCGGAAGCTGCTTGTAGTCGGCTTTGACGTAGGTTTCGTCGTCCATTACCACGCAGTCAAACTTCGTCAGCATCGTCGTGTACAGCCTCCGGGATCGCGCTGGCCGTCGTATTTTGTTTATCATCGCGGTTTGGAGTCACTACCTTCTTGTAAGTCGATAGTCCGGCTCGGTTTTTGGCTCGATGCACGGTTGTAGACGATACACCCAGCTTATTTGCGGCATCTCGGAGAGATAGGTTAGGGTTTCGCTTGAAACTACCGGCAACTCTCTTTGTCGTCTCAGCGGCATCCGGTTTTCGATTTCCCCCCGATCCAGACTTCCTGGCTGTCGACAAACGTTCCCCAAACACTTTAATTACATTTGTAACGGTTGATTTGGCAACTTTTAGCGATTTTGCCAACTTTGCGTGCGAGTAGCTCGGATTTTCGCGATGCGCGAGCAAAATTTTGATACGCTGCTCTTCTTGCTTGGACGGCATTTTGACAACTGAAGAGTGAATTCCAAAACCAAAATAGAAGCAACATTCTACACACACACACCTTCAAAATGAGGGGTGTTCAGGTTTTTTAAATGCAAAATTGAAAGAAATACGTCAAGTTGATATTGACCAAATTTTGACCGTATCGCCCTTTAGTTTGGTAATTTATATATCTTTTTGAAATCAAGTTACGAATGCATAGCGCTAGGGGCTTAATGTTAGGTATTAATCGTTTTACGGAACATTTTCAATACTTGATGGTACATGTGCCTTTATTTCATTGCACAAAGGTAATATTCTGATGATCAGTATTGCAAACTTACGGAACGCCATCGAGCTAATTATGGATCATTTGTAACACGTTAACGTTCAATTTTATCGATCATTCCATGGATATGTAATGGTAAATTTTTGCCCTTTTATTGCAAAAATTAATATAAATAATGGATCACATCGATAAATTTTTAAATTTTTTATCATTTCCGTATTTTTATAAATATTGGCAAAAGTTATATGGATCACGGTTGCGTTTTTATGGAACGATTTTAATTTATTTTTCATGGATCGTTTAGCAGTTTTTATATGCAAAACTATGTTTTCCACCCAGAACAGGCTACACATTTTGCCGTATCGCTCTACATACACTTTATCTATACTTATTTCTTTAACATATTCCATATTTGATATACATTTCATTGATTTAAATATTAAAAAACTGGGATGGGAGGGTGCATCAGGGCATCACTGAGGTTCCAGTTGGACAATGGAGTGGATGATTGGAAAATTCCACTCCATTTAATTGTGATCCAAATTATTCGTTCGCCATGCTCGTCGGGCCACCCTATCTTGGAACAAATAAACCACTGTCCCATTTTGTATGTGACTCCAGCGACATCCGTACTGTTGGTGTAGATCGGTCCAAGTTGGCTCTGAGGCGTTGAGATGAATTGTCTTGTTCTCCTAATGAAATACCACAATCACACTTTGTGAGTGGCACCAATAGCATCCTTACTGTTGGTTTAAATCGGTTCAAATCGGAATTCGGTACTAATATTGAAATATTTCACTTGACAGCTTATCGTTAACCAAAACGAACCCTGCTGCTACCCAATCCTTTTATCCAAAATCCCAGTGATTTCTCGTGGAAGTGCAGTGGATTCCACGGCTTCCAATAAAGCAAGTATCACGTCAACATATTCCTACCCTTTCCTTACTTGACCTGCATTCGGACGGGGCCGGCGCCGGTATTGCCTTAGTTTGGGATCACCGGTTTTTACACATTGAAGATGAATGCTAGTTCCACGCATCATCTGTTGGTTCTCTGGGTAATAACAGCTGATCTGGCAACAACGGAGTAGCAACCTCGGGCGGTCAATCATGCTCATGCTCTAGGATTGGAACATTCCACTCCAACAATTGTTATGAATTTGCCGTGCCTTTCTCAAACAAACAATCTAGTGGAAAGCTAAACTGAAGTTTTATTGGATCATACTACTGGAAGGAGATTCTCTTAATCCCGCTGGTTTTGCGTAAGTATCTACGGGCCTGCCCAACCCTTATTGGCCCTTCATACAGCAGTATTTTTTTTTTATTTTTTGCTAAACAGAGTGTTAAATACAGAGTTCTACTAAAGATAAGTGCCCCATTTTCTCATTTGCTTTTGACATTTTTCTTTTATAACTTATTCTAACCTAGCCAAACCTAACTTAACCTAACCTACTTTCGTTAAGAAAACCGTTTACCCGCGGTTTACTCGGGGTTAATTTAGCACACTCACCGCATTCACTAACTCTCGCACCCTCTACATTCACCCATTCACACACTTTGTCATTTTCTCACACTATTTGTACCATCTAGCCACAGTTAAAAAAATGTCCAAAACATTTCTTAAAAATGTTTTTATTGTTCCACTTTGCTTCTCTTATTGACTTACTAAAACAGAAAAGACTACCATTTGCTTCACCTGAAATGCACCAAGCTAACGTATGGATCCCTAACCACAAAACTGCGCAATTCTGCTGATTTTTTCCATTAATGATCCATTGTAGTAAGTGATCAAAATGTTCAATATCTGTGTTCTTCATTTTTTTCATGATATTTCTTACCCAATCTCGGATTTTTTTTAATTTTTGGCAATCACGTGCTCTATGCAAATTATTATCAGGCACACCACAGGATTCACAAAGAACATTGCATAAATTTCCAATGTTATATTCTTTGAGTTTTTCCTTGTTTATAATAATATCGTCATCGTATGTTGAATTTAGAACGGCAACAAAGCATGATCTTTCTGTTAAGTGGAACCGCATGCAGGACAAGGCCCACGCTAGGATGGTGGCTTCCCACTTACATACATATATACATAAATGCATGAATTGAACAAAAAAAGATTTCAGTTGATCAGTTTTTGATGAAAATTGTTGTTTTTTGTTTCGAAAAAAACAACTGTAACGCTACAACAATAAAAATTCACAACTGAAGAACTGCGCACCAGCTTTGACGGTTTCATTCGAAGGAATCGCGTTCATAAATCTAGTCACTCATCTGCACTCGGGACACAAATCATCAACCAAACGACCCGTGTAGCGAGCCCAATCACATCCGATGTGCTGTCACTACCTTGACAATCAACCATCCCATCTATAGCAATACTCAATTAGACACATTAGGAGTACTGACTTGCTCACATGTCAGGTGCACCCGGAGGCATCGCTTTGCAGGTTCCATTCGTGGAGACATTCTAACAGACCTTAGCACCTAGTATACATCTCACAAACCGAACGGCGAACCATCGCCGAACGGAAGCAATCACTTAAGCCATTTATCATCTCGTTAGAGCCACCCAGCGCTCACAACACTGTTAAACCAGACATGGAGGAGGTGTAGTTAGCCGGTAAGCAAACACAAACACTCCGAGTCGAGACGAGAGCAAGCAAGTGTGTGCGGCTTTGGCTGTGGGCAAGTTGGACACCGAAATCAACAACCATGATAACAGTGTGCTAACGCTTCATTTTCAACAACATTTGTATTATGCAAATTTTTTCGGCTTCTCTCGCGCTCTGTCTCAAACGCATGTCCAGCAAGTGATTCGATTGGTGCGCCGCTCGTCTCCCTTCTACTCTCGACAGTCTAATGAGGTGGAGATTGCTACCTGCCTACGCGCGCTTCGGAAGAAGTTGCCAATGTCCTGGCCGGTTCTGAGTGTATCGATGAAAGACGGACATGCAATCGCATGGAACCGACCAGGAACCGACTCGAAGAATGGCCAGGAGCGGAAAATCTTCTACGCGTACAACATAATTTAATTCAATTTAATATGCAAATCAGGTAAATTGCTTTTGAGTCACCTGTCGCTTTATGTCGCACATTTATATATATTCGCTTCCTCTGCCTATTCTTTGCACTTGGCTCTCGTTCGGGTAGAAGTGGTCACTTTTTGTCACTCTGACGGTCAGCGCTCTCAGCTCACCGGCGGGGATGGAGGGGCGACTGAGTAAAGACCAGTCGATGTTTATTCATACGTGTTTAATTTAAACAATTTTTGTTTTTATTCCCCTCCTGATTTTTTGCGCGGACCACGACTGCAATCAGGTTTGAAACCAGTAGCCGACATTCCGAGTTGCACGGAAGATTTAGTCTTGCCAGAGTGAACATCTCATCGCGTTTGGCCATCGTGTGCGCACGGTGTGGGATGTAAGATTTTCGTTTCCTACGCAAAGGGGGACTTCATTTATGGTCTGTCATTGTTGTTTCCGTTTCTGTTGGCCGAGGCGAAATCATCGTCATCATTAAGCCGAACAGGACTCCTGCCGGTTGGAAGCGTCACGTGGTGAAGACAGAATGTTTCATGGTTCGGTAGCGACTAGAAGATGTACACTGATTAATAACGGCTGGCAGCTCATCCTGGCCAGTAACGGAATCGAGGGCTGAAGCTGCAAACTCGCTCGAAATGACCTAACCTTCGTCTGCCTTCAATTGCTGGATTGCCTCATAAACCTAATTCGTAAGTGAATAATTCCATCTACCAGCCGTGGGAAATATCTACAAGCCGCACCATTTTAGGAGAGAAAAACACACCGATTTTAACCCATAGCACTTTTAATCAATTAATGAAGCAATTACGGCAGCTGAGCCGTTTTGCAAAGTAATAATTCAGCCTCGTTTCGCTGGTTTGTGCACTGGCACTGCGAACTTCAGGTACATGCAAATGGTTTATTTGCACACGGAGAGTACCCTGAGCCTGTACGAAACGGTTGGGTGGAGTGAGCCACGGGGCGCTCGAATTCATTCCGTTTACTCCATTTGGTTCAGTTTAGCTCTTCGTTCTTCTTTAATCCACTAAATGGATGTTTAACATGACGCACAGGGAGTTGCTTCCAAGCTAAGGCTCTCGGCTATTCCGACCGCCAACCAAACCACCTCCGCGGAGATGCCCTGCTGAAAGGTAGTTTAAATTGTGTTCCAAATGGATTGTTTCGATCATTGAGTTAACCGATCCAGCTGTTGTGGGGGAAAAATTAGGTTACTGCTTTTGCATGATGGATCTGTTGTTGCGGGAGATTTAGTAGAGCAATTAGCAATCGGAAGATTCGGCCCTTGGTTTAATTTATAATCACTCTGTTATATTTTGATAGTCGGTTGGATCGCCGTATGAAGGTACTGGTTTCTGTTTGCGGAAGGAGAAATTAGGCGTATTTGAACTTAATCACCTTACCGGAAGAGTGTTTGGAAGTGGATTGTGTCATGAAAAATAAACACTGAAGAGCGTTCAAGAAATTCAAATTCAACTAAGTTGATTGTGCCAACACTCGTTTCACGGTTTTTAGCCGTCATTTTGTTTATACTTTATGTTATTATTCCTCAACTGCTAATGATACGTTGCTTCAACTTCAATGAATCACAACTGTTTTACGAATTTGTTGATAAACTGAAAGCGCGACAATAATCTATAATCGACATGAAAAATGACATGTAGAGAATGTGAATAATAGGTAAGAGATTAAAATAATGTATAGTAGTATGTTATTATATATACACGTTTTATTTTTCATGTTTTGTCATGGAGGTGTTCGCTTGATGCAATTCAAAACTAGATTCTTTTAGTTGACTAGTTTATTTGTCATACATGTGTTTGAAGTTTTTCAGCTAGGACATGTTTGTTTACGTCTGACATCTTGTTTGCATGTTTTGTTTTCATGACCTGTGTCCACTTAGGTATTCCGTGTTCCAAAGAAACAGCCTTATGCGAGAAGGCCGAACGTCAAGCAAAACTTTGTCAGGTATGTTTGATTAACGCCGTATTGGACGGAAAAGACGGTTTTTGAGCTTTCCTTAAGATAGATATATATTCTATATCTATTTATGTCACATACTCGTTTGCCTCTGAACCTAGTTCAGTTGAAAATTCCAGTTGAGAATTGGATGAAATTGCTGGTGTGATAACATCCTTTATCAATGTTTATAATTTAAATCAATACCCATAGCCTCTTATATCAAATTGAATATCTATTTAAGCCCCCTAAGGTTGGTAAATAGGATAATGATTGGGTTTAAGAGGATTCTGACATGTTTTGGAGTAAAATCTTAAATGGCACCTACTACAAATCCTTTTTACAAGTATTTTTTTTTGCTCATTTTTCACGCGAGTTTTCGAAATAACAAAACATGTAAACAAGCTACCTGAACTGTCAATTTTTTTGCTCATTTTTGCTCACGTGCAAAATAGTCGGCGTTTCGAAAACCACCGTTTGTCGAATCATGGCGGAGTATGAGGCCGGAAAAATTTCACCCGGTAAAAGTACTGGACGGAGACGAAAGCTTGGTAGTCGACAGCAACGGGCGTTGAAACGGATTGTTAAGGCGGATATAAGGATTTCGGCTTTTAAAGCAACAGCAGCTTTGAACGACTTAATTGAAGAATCTGTATCAACATGGACTGTCCGGAGGGAGCTACACAGGATAAACCTGCGTGGGGCGGGCAGCAATTGCCAAGCCGCTTATAAAGCCAGCGAATGCAGCGAAGAGGAAGCGCTTGTGTAAGCTCTATGCCGCTTGGACAGAAGCCCAGTGGAGGAATGTAGCCTATTCAGATGAATCCTCTTTCACGCTCTTCCCAACAACCAGGCGGGTGTACGTGTGGCGTTCTCCTGGAGAGGAGTACGACAAAGATTGCCTGCTTCCCACTGTGAAGCATGGTGGGGGATCGGTAATGGTCTGGGGCGCGATTTCCTGGCATAGGGTTGGTCCAATTGTCGCTGTAAAAGGCAAAATGAAGGCTGACCACTACAGGACTATATTGGATGAGCAGGTATTTCAACTGTTGGTGACATATGTACACTACAAAGAGTTATTATTTTTAAATTTCAACTAGGTGCTTCCCATGATGCGATCCATTTTCCCAGAAGGGAACGGCGTCTTCGAGGATGACAACGCTCCCATCCACACAGCGAAGTCCATCAAGAAGTGGTATGAGGATCACGCAAGTGATTTCGATCACCTTGAGTGGCCTGCTCAGTCACCGGACATTAATATTATTGAACCATTGTGGTCAGCATTGGAAGCAAGGGTGCGAAATGTTTTTCCACCACCTTCGTCTTTGAAGGAACTGGAGAAAACTTTGATCGACGAGTGGTATAAAATACCTGTAGACGTGATCCAAAACCTCTACAGCTCCATCTCAAGGCGGATTGAAGCCGTTCTTGATGCGGACGGAGGACCCACTCGCTACTAATAAAACCCACTCTTCCCTATACTCCATCAAATTATTTCTTGCATATCCGAACCAAAGCTAAATAAATTGATCCTTGAAGCTACCAGGAAGCTGGTTCAGGCTAGCTAGTGAATCTTAAAGTTCACATTTTGGAGTAAAATCGTTATTGGTCCCTGCTACAGGTTCTCCCGAGGGCCGTTCCAGCGATCAGGAATGGCTAATGTAGCCAATGGCCTTCTCAAGTCCATCGAAACCATGTTTACGAAAAATCATGAAGATAGAGCTGCTGCACGGCATGCTCTGGAGTAAAAGCGTAATTGGCCTACTACAGGCTCCCCGGGGTCTTTCCAGTGGTCAGGAGTGGCTAATGTAGCCAATGTCCTTCTCAAGTGTATAAACAATCATATTTATGAAAAATCATGAAGATAGAGCTGCTGCATGGCATGCTTTCGAGTAAAATCGTAATTGGCCCCTACTACAGGTTCCCCCGCGGTCGTTCCGGTGGTTCCGGGAGGGGCCAATATTACCAAAGATCCACTTTTCGTTTATAATAAGCTTTGTGGTAAAAAACAAGAAAAAAAGCTGTGACATAGCAAGTTTTGAGTAAAATAAAGAACTGACCGCATCCAGGACCCTTCATCAGAACCTGTTTCACGGAAATGGCCATATCTCGGTCAACTTAAGGCCGATTCCTGTGATCTGACCTTTTCATTCGCTTGGGAAATATTTCGTTTTTTCGAGTGTTTACTGAAAAACATTTTTGACAACGTCATCCTGTACGAAAATTCATCGCAAAGTCAACATGTAAAATAGCCCCTCCGGAAACCCGGAACAACTCCGGTATCCGGTGACTTTGGCCAACTTTGTTACCAAAACATAAAATAACATTGAATTTTTCGTCAAATGCTTCTTGGACAATTGAAATCGGATAATATTTCATGAAGTTAGAGCACTGCAAAGTTGATCAAAAATTTGCCTGTCCCGATCATTTTGTCTATCCCCTGTATATGGCATATCCATTTTTAATGCACAAACATATTTTTGTGAATGTATGTTTCGTACAAAATGGAAATGGGAAATGAAGTGCAAATAAATTGACATTGAAGAACAGAAAAAAACAATGTATTCGAAATGGATTAGGTACAGAACAAGGATTCCACTAGTTAACAAAATGAAACATAAAATGTGAACTTTAAGGGTTCACAAACGTTTCTAATACAAAACGCTGCGTTGAATTTATTGCCGTAGTCAGAAAAAAATTAAAGAAGAGCCACTTTTGAGATATTCAAATATTTAGTTTTTTCTTAAATTTTGGACAAAAATACGTTTACTAAAATGTCAATATCTCTGAATTTAGTGCAACCATTTGAAATATATTTTTTATGAAAATGAAGCTATGTTATGTTATGATTAAAATATAAGCTTTGGAGTTATTGAAAAGATTACTGCATTTTTTTCTGTAAATTATCCATATAAATTTCGTTTTAATGATGATGATGGAAGAGATACTACCATCTATTGTAGCAATGTAACTTTCCATAGCAGTGGAATAATCTGAAAAACGATTTGATCTTATTCTATCGTTGTTTGTGATCATCAAGCTCCTGTATGAAGGGCCAAAAACGTTAAGGCGGGTCCGTAAGAAGAGACACTTACGCGGAACCCGCGAATATAGGGAAGAGAATCTCTTTCCAAAAGCAAGTTCATACCAACAGCATTAGGTTCGATTGTTGAAATAAACCAGAATAAAGCCGATCGATGGGGTTGAAGAGCCCGCCCTCGTTCCACGAAATGTTAACAATACGGAGGAGCCAGTCCCATGCTCCCTATCCAAATCGTCTCACTTGGGTGCCCTGATGGTCCTCCCTTCCCCCGTTATATATTAGGTCGTGGTTATTTAGTATATTTTGTAGTGGTGTGGTCATATGATTACTTACCCTGTGTTAGAAAATTAGTATGAAAGTAAAATTGGTTAGGGTTTATACCATGCTTCACTGTGTTGTCTCGGTGTTTCTGTGGGTCTACTCCTACCTTTGAAGAGTTGTCGTTAGGCTGTTTGGTATGGCTCGTGGTTATGGAATAGGGAAGAGAACAGAAAAAAAGCATTAGTGATTGGTAACACGCTTTGCGCATGTGAGATTTTCATGGTGATATTCTCACAACGGCCGTTCAGAATGGTTCGACGGATGCATATGAGAGATTATTCCTGATGAATACTCGTTTACTCAATTCCATCTTGTGTGGTTATAGAAGACAACAAACATTTAACGACGTGCTATATTTCGGAATATTAGGGCAATGATGTCCCATCGCATGTTCAAGTGATGATTTCAAGCTGTCCGTTTAGTTAAGGCACTTTTGAACGTTGATGGGGCAGCCGATTCACACATGAAACCTGCCGCGACCAACGCGACAGAACGCACCCAGATCCCTTTCTGAAAAAAAGGGCAGGGCCATACAAATATCGTTTTAATCAACATATTCAATGAGATAATAAGAATCAAATATCCATACTGTAATTTGATCTTTAAGAACATTAAAAATCGCAGCAAATGTATGAAATCGGCTGAAATATGTCGAAGTTATGAGTTTTGTAAAACACTTGAAAATGTTGCTGAAATACAACAGCTTTAGAATATCACAAAAAATATTCGGGTGTTATTAAAAATAGTTGAGAATCTAATGACTAAGTCTTCGATATTACACTTGTTTCTCAAATTAGAAACCAACCAAAGTCATCCATCATTGCTTCGTACTAAAACTCTTAATATTGACGTTCCATTATCTTCATTTGTTGGTGAACACGTTTGCCGTGTTCATTACTTGCGTCATCGAGATTTTTCGGATACAAATCCAAATGAGAATTTAGGAAATGTATCTATAAGACATATTCATACCCATGTTCAGTGAAATAAAAGAATATTAAATTAGTTGTAACAAACAACTATTTTCTAATTTATACCCATTTTCTCCTAATTTTTGTGTAGTTCTTCGACGGATTCTTCATAATTTGGACTTCTGAAATTTCCCAAGAAGTTTGTGACAACACGCTGGAACGATTTCCACGCTCCTTCCTTATCTTTGCGCTATATAAATTTGCAAATGCTGTTTTCAAAGTTTTTAAAGTTTTGTTTTCCAGCTGCAAATCCCGTCATGGCCAAATTTTTCGGACGTAGTTTGTATCCCTTTTGCAGTTCAGTCTACTGAACAGCAATGTTAAGATTGGAACAAATTTTAAAATTGTGTTGATTGTAATTTATCAAATTGATTCATTCGTCTCCTTAATATGAACGTCATGAGCTTCTGGAATAAAAGGTTTCGCATTTCCTTTCGAATCCAAGTAACTGCTATCGACGAATAAACGTTCTGTGACGTCCTTGTTGCTTAGAGAGAGAGAGAGAGAGACAGAGAGAGATAGAGGGAGGAGGGGGGAGAGAGAGAGAATTATCAGAGCGTAAAAGTTACTATTCCGGTGATTGAAAACCTAATAGGATACTCAGATTTCAAAAAGGTTTTCATGAACCAGGGTTGAACCATGAGCTCTAAGCTCACAAGATCGGTCCTTTTACCACTCGATCATTTCATCATGCGAGAAATTGAATCATTAGAACCATCTTTAACCTTAGTATCGTTAAAAAAACATATTTGATAGTTATAAGTCTTACAGGAACAGTTATTCAAGGTCCAACACGACATGAACAAAACATACATAGCTAGTTCTTTTGGCATTTGACATTGCTTGACGATATTTGTTTCCTGAAATACGGAAGACATATTTACAACATAATTTTTAAACAAAATGTCAGACGTAAACAGACAAGTCCTATAGTATATGACAAACCAATTTGTCATGTAAGTATCTCTAGACTGCAATTGCATGAAACGTACGTCTTCACGTACGTCTAATCTAGTCAAATTGCACTTTTATAGTTTTACAGCAAGACACATTGAAATTATAACCTTTCTATTTATGTTTTCGGTGCTACTTGGGAGAGATATGCCAATTTAGTTCTAAATTTTTCGACAACCTCTTGAATGCTCCGAAAACACCCTGAACTCTTTAAGAAATTCTATAATATTTAGAAAAGACATTTCGAGAATCTCATGAATACTCTAAGAACTTTCTGAAATTTAAGGATTTACAGAATATTGCGAGAACTTTTTGAATATTCTTAAAACTGCCTGAACATTCCGAAGACTTATAAAACATTTGGAGAGCCTACTGATCGCCTTCTGAAAATTTCATGAATATTTCGAGAGGTAACAGAATATTCCGAAGATTTAGTTAATGCTCTGAGAAGTTTTTGAATGAATTGACTACTTTTAAATAGAACATTTCGAGATACTTTCGAAAACAAATACACAAGTTTTTCAGAGAACTCTCTGGGGTATTCAAAAACTTTTCGAAGTTCCATGAGCATTCCATGAACTTCCTGGATACATTAAGGAGGGCTTCAAATGGTGAGTTGACAATTTTTAAGGAGGGTGCGACCGACCTCTGGACCTCACAAGTTCCTACCTCACGCCTCCACGAGTCATATGATCACAAAAGACTGCCAGCTGAAACATGGAGACGCTGGTTGGCGTAGCCTGGGCAATGTTGTCAATCCGACAATAGCGAAGTGAGGGGGTGCGACCGGTAAATCATATCATAATTTTCCATTCTCATATCTTTCAGGTCTACCAGGTCGTCAGGTATTATAAAATAATTTAAAATTAAAAATTCTTTTTTTCATGGCGGTCATACATTGCCTAAATTTTATGGTTCATAATGGATGCGCAAGTTTGTCTTTAATTGCAACAAAATAGCAGTCGGCACACAGGTAATTTTCATTTCATATTACAATATACCCTCACTATATATTTTATCTTATAGGACATTGTTTATTCATAGCCACTATCATTCATCTCTATCATCTTTATCATCATTATTATTATTATTATCATTACTTGTGCTTTCGTGATTTATATTCTAACATAAATATTTGTTTATTACAATTTCACCTTAAAGGTTATATATACTTTTAATTATTTTGTCCTTTATGTCGAATTATCATTATGATTGAGAAGTATTTAGTACCTTGGTTAAAAAAGGTTGCAACGGAATCTATGGTAGGATTTTGTACTTATTACCTCATGTGTTTTTCATTTCCTGTTTGCGAATAGACCTTCTTCCAAATCTGAGCTGGTTTGATTCGTGCAGCGCTGTTTGCCATTCGGCTAGTGTCTGATGTTACAGTTCAATTTTTGGCATTACTGTACCATAACTCACAATATCATTATATTTGATGATATTGTTTTATCGATTTTACTTCATAGATGATTTAACCATTGCTTATTGTTTTTTATGTCCATTTGTCTTTAACTCTGTCAGTTAAATCTTCCCTGCTTTCCCAACACAGGATCAATAACTATTAGGCCAGCAAAAATAGAAGCGGATTCATGTTATTAAATCAACATCAAGCTGCAAATAGTGACCATGGCAACAGTAAATTAAAATGTATAAATGTTAGTTCTGTAAAATTCAACAAACTTTTTCAGGATACCACAAATCAAGATTTTGGTGAAATGATGCTATCAGTGAAAACGAACGAAAACGCGCTCAAGCGCGAACCACGGAACTCTACACCAGAACACTTGACTACATTTCTTGCATTTCAGGATCAACCGAATGGAGATCGTATATAATAGATATGAATGATTGTATTATTTTTCATTAACATAAATATATACGCTATTATATAAATAATTCATGGGAACGGGAGGGACCATCAGGGCACCCGATTGAAGCACTCTGGATGGGGAGAGTGAAAATGCCAACTCCCCATTGCTAACAGTTTGTGAATAAAGGGTGGGCTCTTCTACCCGCCCATTGGGGCATCCTTATGTTAGATAGCTTGCTTTTGTGACCAATTGTTCAGTCTTGTTGTTGGAAGGAGATTCTTTATATCCCTGTAGATACGTATAGGTGATGTTGCCTATCGATCCATCCAACCCCTTTTTGGCCCTTCATACAATGGCATGACTAGGATAATCAGTGGTTATTAAAGCTTGATCAAGTCTAACAAAGAGGAGAGCCTATTGCTGTCGGACGTAGTTTCCGTGCTACAATGGGTGGTAGTACATATAATACATCATCACATCATACAACTTCCTGGATACATTAAGGTCTTCCTTAAAAATTTTCGAGAACCAGAATATTTTGGTTAATAAAGAGTGCATTCAATAAAAATTGCACACACATATTTACTCACCCAAATAAAATCAATTTCCAGATTTTCTTGAAATTTTGCAGGGAATCAAAAGCTACCTATGAGTACGATAAACAAAATTTGTTTGATTCTATTGGATCTCCCATCCTGAATACCCGCACCTTCTTTCTCACTCCACCCATTAAGTGTTTTTGTTGTTTTCACCCAAATTTCTCCAATCACTGCTCTGTTTTAATAGTTTTGGAATGTTTGCAAGGTTCCGACTCCATAATTGCCCAAAAATGTTCAATTGGTTGAAGTTCTGGTAAATTTGGTGGGTTAAAAATTATACTTCACATGAAGTGACGCACAACAAACAAAAACTAAACAAGTTACTTTATTCAGTAAGACTGTGAATCATAATTTTTCCTTCACAAGCTTTAAAACAAGTTCCAGTAGGGGCGACCCCGGCGTAGTGGTTAACATCCATACCTCTCACACCAAAGTCACGAGTTCGAATCTCACCCCCGGACAAGTTACGAAAATACCCAAAACGGTATTTGAGTGACTACAACAGGAGATGAATCAGCCCAGGGCTGAAAATCTCGATAATAAAGGAACAAAAAAAAAAGAAGTTCCAGCGATAATTCAAATCGATGGAGTTGGGCTAGTACTGCGTAGGAAATGGCATTATTTTCCGCTTTATCGCAGCTGGATCTCTATACATCTGAGATACTTTAAGTACCACTTTCGTCAGATCATACGACAGGAGGGTTTCTCCATGGACCAACTCCCTACAGTCGTAGCCCAGATTGAAACTATCCTAAACTCCAACCCATTCGTTACTATTTTCAATTCTCCAGATGACCTTCCTGCACTGACTCAAGTGCATTTCTTGATTGGAGAGCCTCTTTTTTCCATTGCCGAGCCGAATCTTCATCACCAGTCCCCTAATCGGCTCCCCTGTTTGAAGGACATGAAACGCTCGATCCAGGATCTGTGGCGTTGCTGGTCGTGGAACTAAGTAAGCCAATTGCATCAACGTCACAAACGCCCATCGGTGGATGTTCGAAAAGGTCAACTCATTCTGCTTAAGCAAGATAGAGCAACACCTTTCAATGGCTTGAAGTAGCATATCGCGCGCATCATCAAGACCATCACTGGATCTTCTGAAGAATATAAGAGAGCAATAACTGAGGTCACGATCCCTCGAATCGATTCCGAAGACGCGGAGAAGGATAAATCGGCATCATCATCAATTGGTGAAGTGGTGGTCGATTCAAATGCACGGCTGTGAATGGCAATTACTAAAATCTACAAAATAATCTTAACACACAATAAATTGAAAAAAAAACCACCAAATTCACGGGAACGTCGCCCAATTAAAAAAGCTCTGAGCAATTATCAAGAAGAAATTTCGAAGACATTTAACTATTAAAACTACTAAACAGATCAGTAATACCTATTTAATTCCAATTGTTTATCTTGACAGATACACGTATTTCGTCAACAAAGTAGAGACTTCTTCAGTGTCGTGAACTAATACTCTATGATTAAAACAAAGCTAAAGTTGACATTTGTTTAGGTTAAAACAACAAAAACACTAGGAAAATCTTTTGTTCAAAATTTGATGAGTGGAGTAGCCCCTGTACATTGGCTTTTTTGAACATTTCAGTGAGATTTTTAAGATTTTGTAGATAATATGAATAGATTAGTTTTGTAAAGATTTATTCAACTGTGCTATATCCTCATACAATTATCTCTAAAGCAAATTTCTCTTGATCGTCAAAACCCGGAAATGGCGCTCCCTGATACGATTATTCCTCACCACTGAAAAAAAGAAGAAGTAAAACAAACCACACTCACCCGAAGCGACGTGTGTCCCCTGTCTCACGCATTGCGGATTGTAACCACCATTAACTCCACTGGCGTCGACAAAACGACGACGACTCGGTCTGCGCAGAACAAACCTGCTGCAATTGAAAGAAATCTTGACCGTGAGCGCTGAAGTGAAGCTTTCAAGTCTCAAGGTTGGGGCGTCTGCGTGGGATGAGATTAAATTAAAGTCGTCCCCTCTGCCTCCTTCTGCCTGGTCGCGTCCAAGTGGCACGGCGGCAGCTGCGACGGCCGACTGCAATATGAACAAGTGCATGTTCCAATATTTATCCGAAGGGAACCACCGTTCGTTGTGTCACGGCATCACGGCGAGAGCGAATATGGTTTCCTCTTGTAATCCAACCTGTCTCCTTCACAGGAGCTGCAGAAAGCGCAACCTAAGCAAACTGGAACTCATGGACTTTTGAAGAGTTTCTCTCGTTGGTTGTTTTTTTCATGAAAAAAAAAGAAATCAAAATGACACGGAATGGGATTGCATGATTGCAATTCACCTCATGTCGTACAGTGTTTTTTTATAGTTATTACTGCCGTCAGGGTGCCATATTTAGTTCGAAACGCGTTCGGGTTGATCATGGGGGTTGTTTGTTGTTTATTTTACTTTAGTGTGAATTAACTGAAAACTGTGTTTATGATGAAGGTGATGCAAACAGCAAAACATAAGACATTAATACAACAGAAAAGTTCTACCTGTTTAGCGGACTTAGCTATGCACCCAAAATAAAAAAAGCTAGGTTGTAATACAATTTAGGATGATTTTGTTTCATTTCTCGTAATGGATCGTGAGCTGGAGAAAAATGTAACATTGTTCGTGGGCTTAAAAGCAACACATCAATTCGCTTTGATAAATTAAATGTCTGCGTGAGGTTATGCAGTGCATAGGTGGTTGAGTGTGAGATTGGAGTCCGAAAGCTCAATTACTCACAAAAAAAACGATCTCGGTCCCTAACCGAGATTCTAACCGCAGCTGCCAGCGTGATGGCTTTAGATAGTGACCATTCAGCCACAAGACCTACATTTGCTTTAAATTTCTAGGCACTCAGCAGTACAGCAATGAAGCAAATGTCACTCGCACACACTTGCATGGCTTCGTTTATACCATAAAACGCTTTGTGGATCAATGATGGGCAAAATTGCCTTTTCTTAATCATGTGGATTTCTCCACTATTCCAATTTTTGGGTGTAGCATTATATGACTGAACTTACCACTTACAATAAAAATATATGTTTCGTCATCCATTAAAATACAGCCATCTAATTTCGTCAAAACTAGTTCGTATTGTAATCGTGCTCGCTTATTGGCCACTAAATTTTGTTTCAGGGAGCGATTCGGATGTTAACTGGCACTAAAAGACTTATATCCTTCTCTTGAAAGGATGTTAGGCACGGTGGAAAAGTTGGAATTGTATTTCTTTGCCAAATCACGTATGGAGACACCTGGGTTACGGTTTACGTACTTCAATACCTTTCTCCTCAGCTCTTTGTCCCTAGTGCCACTTTAGTGAAAGATGTGCTATGCTCAATCCACACTCAAAGTATCCTTGTAACGTATGATTACAAGATACACCAGTGACTTTGGGAATTTTAACACCTGTGCTATTTTTAAGGCAAACCAAGAAGGATTTTCTAGATGTTTTTGCACAATTAATTTTCTTTTCTCAGATTAAATGATCCTTAATTTTGAGATGACAAGAAAATTTCTTCGTCAATAAATCATTAACAAATGCCTGTCAAATGTTTTGTGTTCCAACCACCAGGGATGTGGTGGTGTATTAAACCGTGCGTCCAGATTTACTTTGAATTGAGCTTTAGCATATGCAGTTAATCAACCATGGATCTGCATTTCATATGATAAAAGCATTGTTACAGGATTTTTCAGCATCTTGAATTCTATCTGTTTAAAGTTGAATTGTAGCCTGTAATTAGTATTTCGAATGCAAAATAGCATTGATGAGGCATGATCATAGCATTGCAGAAAAGCAACCGTATATTGTGCCAAAAGTTGGCAAAAGCATTTATGTTTCATTTAAGGTGACTTTATTGCTTGATAGGCTGCCGTAAGGACGTTTTGGAACTGCTTATTGGTTACCTGGGTACTAGAGGATTGAAATTGCGCAGAAAGTAGCACCTAAGAAATATAATTTAAGTTTGATAATGGCCATAAACAAAACTGTATTACTGTCGATTTCTAAAATGATTTGGACTAGTTTATTTCAACATTTCGTTTATTTCAACATGTAAGAAATGGAACAATTGGAATCCCCTTAACCAATACTATCATTATTTAAACGCTAATATGATAAGGGAGATAAGGTGTGGCCCAGTTGGAATTGTAACATAGACTATTGCCTGTATTTCGGATAAACATTTACAAAATAGTATTTGTTTTAACTTACATGTTCTACTTTTTGTAAACTTTAGAGGGAAAATACAAAAAAAAATCATCCCTATTTTGAAAAAATTTGCACACTTTTCCGGAATACGCTTCATAAACCAGCGCACATTTTTCTCATCCATCGTTTGATCAATATTATTCCACTTGGTTGTCAATTCATTTCTGCTTTTGACGACACTGCCATTCACTTTTAGCTTCCTCTTCACAATAGCCCAAAATCTCTCAATTGGTCTGAGCTGGGGACAGTTTGATGGGTTGAGTTCTTTCGGTATAAACTGAATCCCGTTGGTTTGATACCACTGCAGCACTGTTTTGCTGTGGCAAAAGGGTATATGCATCATAAGATTGGACAAATTTTCATTATTAAATTGAAAAATGCTCCTTAAAATTGCTCGTTAAATTCAACAAAATATAACCATAAGGTATATGAAATGTTAAGGTATATGAAAACAGCTCCATAGAATTATGAAAATTGAGCATTGGAAACCCGGATATGTTAATCAATGGTAGATGCAATGCTAAATATAACATGTATAATCTGACAATGGTTTACTTGAAAAGTAACCTTAAGCATCAATTAGTGTACCATACGGATGATGAAAAGTACCTTGATCTTGTATGGTACATTAATTGAAGCTTAAGGTTACTTTTCAACTGGATCACTGTCAGATTGTACATAATATACTTAGCATTGTATTTAACATTAATGAATATATCCAGGTTTTCAATGCTCAATTTTAATTATTCTATGGACCTATTGTCACATGTCTATGGAACATTTCATATATTTTATGGTTTTATTTTGTTAAATTTAACGAGCAATACATTTCATTTTAGGGAGCGTTTTTCAATTTATTATTGAAAATTTATCCAATCTTATGATGCAATTATAGGGCTGCCGTTTTGCTGTAATGACAGCTTGCAAGATCTGGCCAAAACATGACAGGTTCATTGTGGGATCTGATGAATGGCAAAATTCGCTTTTGGAGACATTTCGTTCTATACAGCTCTGAATTAAATGTCTTATCAGTGGTGAACATTTTGGTCTTCCTACCGCAGCTACAGATGCCTGGCCTAATTATGTATTTACGTTTCGTACGCAGATTTATCTGCAACACAAACTTGAATTTGGCAGGAACATCTTCCCGACCGTAGCCGAGTTAAATTTTTGTCCCGGTAGCTGTTTGAAATCGGCCTTTGCAGGTTTCTGGTACGGATTCTGACCAGTTACGCATTTTACCATAAAATAATTTAGAAGGTAGAAAGTAAGTGATTAATCAAATAGATTTGCTTTACTCTTATGATCGGTCGATTACACTTAAGTTTTTGATAATACGTCTACAACGTCTAATACGTCTAATACTACTTACATTTGAAGTCTGTGATAGGAAAATACATGACATAAATTTACTATACAAAATGAAATTATAAGACATCACCTTATATATGCGATATTTTCAATAATGCAATGATAAAAATCTATAGTTTACCGAAAGAATCATTGTTCACGTTTGTCTGTTGAATCAAAATGAAAAATCTTTGACGAATTGAATGTTTGGCATTGAATGCATTGGACATGGTCAGTTAATAGCTACATATAGGATGACTGAAGAGATTACAGACAGACGACTACCAGCTGAACCTGAGGAGGAAGAGAGGGTCACGGCTTCAGTCCCAAAGTGACGAATGTGCAGTATGTAGGAGATTTCAAAAGAAGGGCGAGTCAAACAAAAACAATATAACATTTTAATATTAACCAAGCATATGCGTTTCGATACGTATAAATTAGATGAAACCGTTATCACTATACACCAACGCGGTCCTACGTAAACCTTGCGGTTATATTTCTGCCTCAAAATTCATGATTGAATATTTCAGAATTTCAAGAGGGGGCACTTCCTACATATAATTTCTCAAAAATTCAGGAACAAATTTCGACAAAGTTCTGAACTTCAGGAGAAGACTTCCCAGAAGCTTAGGAACATTTCAGAATTTCAGAGAAGAAATTTCTCTATTTTCAAGACTTTCAAGAAAAAACTTACTTGAAGTTCAGACGAGAACTTCTCATAGGTTTAGGAACAACGTCCAAGAAATTGAAAAGAAAAGAGAAATTCTTCCGAAAAACTTGTTTTTGACGCGTAGAAATCTCTTCGATCGATTGAGACAAACATTTTGAAAATGCTTGTAGAAACGACTGAGATTTTAACTCTCAAAATCTGAACGGTTTCATGATGGTAACAATAGGTTTTTTTTTTAAATTGTACCCCAGTATAGAGCAAAAAAACGAAGTTCTACGTAAAAAATAGGGGCTTAAGCGTCCTCTTGTGATAAATTGTCAGCTTTTTTTTTGGGATTTCTTGTGGAAGATATACTTCACGTCGATGCTCATCTCCTTCATGGGGGGGACATGTAATAGCAGGCTGTCTCAATCATAACCGTTGAGCGTCAGGTACTTCTTGTATTCCATGATCACAACCACGTTTCGCTTCGCAGGGAAGACATCCTTGCCGAGCCACTTTAACTGTTGCTTTTGGATGGCCTTCAACAGGTCAACTTCCTCGACTTCCACTTCCTTATGACGATGTCCAAGTTGGCCAAAATACCGTTTCCATCTGGACGGTAGAACCGACGGAGGAAGGATTTTGTCACCTTTCCTTCCATCTTCCACTTCAGCGATTGATTCACTGATGTTTTCGTCAAGACTACTGTACGCGATTTGATAGAGTTGTAATTTTGTGAATTTTGTAGTGGTAAATTTTGTATCTTATTTTTTAATGCAAGCGCTATATCATGAGCTTAAATTCAAAGCATCTTCTCAGTCATCTGTGCTCCTCAGATAAAAATTAAAAAACAAGATTGTAATGCAACTTCGCATGGTTTTATTACATTTTTTGCTATGGAAAATAATTGAACTGAACAATTTAATTTATTTGATGTCTATGTTCATAATAATGCACCACTAAAACGATTAAAAATAACTTTTCTAGGGCGAAGACTTTCGAGTGATATGGATGTAATGTCAGTTTTGGGCTCCATATTGGATCTATTCACGGATACAACTTTGTTCCATTCTCGGAATTTCACATTCAAAATAATTTTTGTAAAAAAGTTTGCTAGTATTATTTAATCTAATTTAAGAAAAAAGTCCCTTCACTGAACACAAAATTTCACAAACCATATTAAAATAAATACTACCTTAAATCACAGCGATGAGTTTTGCTCCTATACTATCTCTAACCTTTAGTGAAAAGTCAACGGTTTTCTTATAAAATTACGCCCTTATCAAATGTGTTTTACTAAATTTATTCTTACCAGTTTTCAGACATGATACGCAATAGTTAAAAAAAAATTCAAATGCTGTTAAGAAAAACTTCTTTGGTTTGCTCCCACTAGAAAAACCAACATTTGAAAGAGTACTATTTTGTTTAAAAAATAATCACAAATTAAATCACAAATAAATACATGCATATGCGAATATCATGCAAATTTGGAGTCATGAACAGGATACACTTTCAGGTCCACAAGGAATGTTCATCGTCGAATTGATGTCATAGTTGCATCACTTCAGCATTATGATTCATTGCTTTTAATTCTGTCAGTAAGTGTTGATTTAGATGAACTGTTGCGTTTGAATATTTCCTGGTGGCTGCTGCGTCAACCTTCAAACAACCCGGAATTAGCTTACCTGTTGGAACCAGTCGTTTACTGGAAAAGGGAGCACTTGGTTAATAAACTCTGCTAAACTATCTTACACAATCATTTAACCTGATTATCCGATCCAGCAGCACACGAGGCTTGCCATTTCTTTCCCTGGAGCGTTCCTCCACCACCGTCCTTGTTTACTTTCATTAACGATAGAATAGCCCTGGGACGACCGTTTTCCATCTTTTGATCCTTTTATGGGTACAGTTAACTTCCAGGACGGTGTGTATTGGCCACCAGAAACACAGTTTTCCGGGTAAATATTGATTTTCGATGCGAACCACTTCCACGACTCCATCCATTTCTATTGAGCGCAGAAGATTACAAATACACACACCGTAACCTTTGCTTGATCACACACACACATATATTTTTCTAGGTTTTTTTTTTCATTAGGGCGAATCTACTATTGAGAGAATCTCTCCGGGCTCGCTCTCTTTCATTCATAAACCAATCACCTTTACGTTCATTCTAATATTTGTAGAGTATGCTAGCTAGCACTGTTGTGTTTCGATCTGTACTAAAGAGTCCCTCGAAAGTTTTAGAACGGCGCTGTAATGAATGAAAGAGAACGAGTCCGGAGAGAATCTCTCAATTGCAGATTCGTCCTATTGAAAAAAAACCCCTAGATTTATGTCATATATCCTGAAGTCGTTTGGGGCACTACCGCACATGAAGTATACGGTGTATATGGGAAAATTTGACACCTGTGTGTCTTGCTAATGGCGGTCTTCGGTTAAACCCATCGGCTCTCAAAAACAATCTACCAAAAATGTTCATTGCTATGATCACAAACTCGTTCACTAGCCGGTTATGAGAAAGACGTACACGACCAAACTTTTAATTTGTCATTGATCATCAGATTGGCAATGTGTATTTCTTAGTTCATTTCCTTTCACGGAAATGTTAAACAAAGCGACTGAAACGACGAACGTGATGCTTCGTTTAAAAACAAACAAATTTAAGAGACAGCAGGCTTCACGTTACAATACCGGTGCGCTTTATGCATGGTTAGCAAAAAAGAGAGGCGACATAGGCTCTCTTAAGAGCACCAGTGTTGCCATAGCTACCGCTCAATAGCGAAGCATCATTTATCATTTAGTGCTATTTGACTGCTCTGAAACATTTTCTTTATGCATTGCATATGATAGTGCCAGATGATGGACAACATAATCACAAGCATTGATCAAAGTTCTAGAAGAAACATTAAATAAATAGTGATTTCAGATCATCTACAAATGAAATTATTTTAACTCAATGTTCAAAATCACATTCTGGCAACAAGCCTAGATTGAAGAAACAGCTGATGAAGACATTACCTCCGGTCAGAGATCGAAATTATCGCTCAGCTGGGTGAAACCCATGCTCTCTCTCAAACAGGTTTTCGATGAGTAGCGAACCGGTCACATTTTCATCTCTCCTTTTTCGCCGATAATTCATTATCCTCTCGCTTGCATATGCGAAAATATCTCTCTCCACAATTCAACGAACATTTTTCCTCATGTTACATTTTTCACTGAAAACATGCTAAGATCGCAAACGAGGAGCAAAACCCGAAAATAAGGCCAAGTTGGTGCACACTGGTACCGCCATGGACCATCATTATAGAATTATAATGTCAGAATAAAACAAGCATGAAGACGGGTGCATTTTCAGGTGTCAAAAAGTAAGTGAAAAAAAATTATCGGCATCTATGATTCACCGAAAAAGAAACGATTTATCAGCTACTCATGCTCTCCGAAAATTCTAAATCGCCGTTGCTTCTCTCGCGAAAACTGCTGTGAGCGTATAAGAGTCTCTCGCTTCTCACATTCTCATTTCGACACAAATTTTTCATTAGGGCCTAACTGACAAACGTAAACAATGGCTTCTTCCTTAAATTTCTCGTTATTGAAAACTCGCCTAATCAATCCACCACGATCATTTCGAAGAGGAAGTGTTCACCTATCCGATAGAATTGGAGGCTTACATGGGAAGCTTTTGTGCCACGAGAAATTTACGGAAGAAGCCATTGTTTACGTTTGTCAGTTAGGCTCCTAATGAAAATTTTGTGTCGATTTGACTCTCCAAGCGGGTGAAAAAGGACGTTTTTCTTCTCAAGTAGGCGAAAATTTCGGTCTCTGCCTCCGGTACACGCAAACAAATGCAAAATACACAAAGGCAAAATTGGAGAGAAATTCGTCAGCAGGTAGCAAACTCAGCGCCAACATTTGATTAGGGTGAATCTGCTTTTGTAAACAAACACTTTATCGGCTAATTTATCGGAAGTGGAATACAGTTCTTTCAAATTGAATATATCAGCGGATAGAGATAAAGCTCCTCTTCCTTAAAGAGTGCCTTATTGGCATTTGTGAACTTTTGTTCAAGAGAAAATGATAACGAAAGCCATTGATTACAAAAGCAGATTCGCCCTAATCCAATGTTGACGCTGAACTGATGGTTTTCTTGATGATGTATTTTAAATCCTCAAAATAACAATATTAAATTGGTAATCAATCATGATTTATATGTCAAATCATTTGCCCGATAGAAAGAACTCATGTTGGTTTCATTAAAAGTGAAATAATTTGGAAAATGTAGGAAGTTTAGGCCTATTTCCCAACAACTGATGAAAGAGGGTACCCCTGATTTAGCTGTTCCCTACCATTATACGGGTTTGTTTGCTTAGATAATCATGTGGATATTCCAATTCAAGAAATATTCCGTTCAGTATCCATTTACCATTTCCAACATTAAACTTACTAATGAAAATAATAGACCAAAACTAGGAACATAGAAAATTATTTGTCCTTAATTTGGGCCGACGGTCTTCTTGCAAAGTCAGTTTAATTTTCTTTGCAAGAATTCTCTAATTAAAGAAGTTTGTGATTATTTTTAACATGTTTAATTTGAATCCTTGAGTGTTTGAGCTGTTTAGTGGAATACCTGTAACTAGAAATTAGAAGAAAAATAAGTATCTTCCATTTAATTCCAACTACCTTTGCTTATCTTCGACAGACGCGTATTTCGTCTACAATGTGCAGACTTCTTCAGTGTCTCGTACTGATAACTCGACTTACGAGTCTAATTTCTAGTTATGTTTTATTTAACAATAGACCTCGCCTTCACTTGAAAAAAAAAAACACTATTTTAAAAACTCTTTGGGCGTATTAGTAGAACGAATGTGAATGCGAAACTATGAGAATTTGAAATGAACACTTCATTTGATCACTTTTTAGAGACTACAAAATAAAACATTGAAACACTTTTTTCAAATAATCACTAGTAAACGCGAGCAAATTCCTTTCAATTCCACTAAAAAAGCTTATATCTTTTGACAGGTAAGCCTATTTCGTTTGCCACTAACAGACTTCTTCAGTGTCGAGAGCTCGACTTTGATAATTGATGTCGATCAATTTTATTCACATTTAAGGCATTTGAAAATCATGAAAAAAAACTTGTCAACTTGGACATTGAAATCATCGAAGCTATAAAGTTTAAAAGATTTTTAATATCGATCTATTATGCCACAATAAAGTTTTGAAAATCTTCCCAATAGCTTAAGAAACAGTTGATCATCAAGATTTTATCGTGGATTACCGATGACTTGATAACATATTTGGTACATAGACCGAATGTAGGAACTAGGCTAGAGTCACATCCCATAATTCATTTTAGCGAACGAATCTCTCAGAACGACACCTCTAAATTCATGGTTAAAGTCTTCATTTTCCCCAATGACAGAGTGCTTGGCTCGTCGCCTACTGGCCTGCTACATTGTAGCAGTCTATTGTTTCAAATCACTGAGCGGCCCCCATCCATCCATCACGGCTCTTTCTCCCACGTCTTTATCCCGCCCATTGGCGCAGGCGCAGAAAAACCGCGCGAGAACGAGAGAAAAACAAGTTGCATTAATTCAGCATTACTCATCCGCAATAGCTAATTCATTTCCGCAGTAGTGAGCTACCAACTAGCACCGGCCCAAGTCGTCTCAGTTTTATGATCAATCAAGCCAGGGGGCGGAGGAATAGTAAATGATGGGAATTTTAAAACGCACGGCGCGTAGCACGGTAAGTTCGTGTGATGGCGATTCGCTGGGTGCACTTGTTGTCGCGGATTGGTTGCCCGGGCTGGGTGGAATGGGTGGGAAGCCCCTCTCCATCTCTTTCTGCAGTATGAGTAGGTACTAGCCTAGACTTGGCGAGCAATTATCTTGGCTCTTCGTTAATGCTGCTGCTGCTGCTGCTGCTGGTGATGATCATGATGCTGATGATGATGATGATGATGTAATAATAGAGGAGATTCCAAAGCAAACATCATCTCGACAAGTGCGAACTGGCCACTCTGCCACTCGACTCGGCACGCTAAACAAATGCATACTTATAATATGTATAGTTGTTATAGGCTCAACATGCTGTGCAAGGTGTATTTTTTCGCACCTGACATGAGCTGCGAGCGCCACCACTTCAACTCGACACGACGCTTAGAAAGAGAGACAGCCAGTCGTCCAGAGGACGGGCAAATTAGACGTTAAGTGGCAATTTTGCCAGCTCATTATTGAGCCTCATCACGTAACGCAAATACCATAATTAGGCGATTATAATTATCATGTTAATTGAATTAAACGTTTATGTTTCTCCTTCATCCATATTCCGGGCGCTGATCTCCTCCGATGATGAGCTGCGCCTCATCGCGCCGAGCGTGTCGGGAGAACGGCAATAATAATTGCAATTATTGCTACATTATCATCATTACTTAAACATCGTTATATTCATCCCATCGGACCGCGCTGGGGGCCACAGGGAACGGAAACTGAAGTGCAAATATTTCGCGCCCCTTGCGCAATCTCAATTGTCGAGATGAATTCAGCGCTACGTGGAAGCTCCCGTCTATTCGCTCTTTTTCAGCACCGATCAGCCGCTCATTTATGGGATTGATTTGTTTACGTTATAAGTGCACGCCACTGGAGCACTTTTCTTCGCTGAGCTTGTATACTCCAAAACCGATTATGCTTTTACTACTCGCCATTAGCTTTTGCCCCGCTCCTCCGCACCTCCCTCCATTTTATGCGTGAATAATTTATGTCGCTTTCTCGGTCGTCTTCCGGAGACGCTCGGGCATAGCAGCGCGACATGTGGATGGACGTGGCGGATTTTCTTCGCTCTCTCTCTCACTCTCTACCGAGGCCTATGGCCAAGGCGGTGCGATGGAAAGATCGTAAATAAAAACGTCAACCGAGATGGCTGCTAAATACATTGTGGAAATATTTATTAGCAATTTAGAGCTGTAATTGCTATTGAGTTATTTCTGTCGCAAACAGCTCCTTGACGGGTGGTGGAAGTAGCGGTTGAAGGAACTCCTGGATACTTTGGCTTGATAAGATGTGGATGTGGACATGAATCAAATGGCACGGTTTTGTTTAAAGTCATAGGTACTTCAGACTCAATAAGACTGCTTAAGATAATATTAATTTTATGTGCATCTGAGGTGATAATAATTATGTATTGGTATTAAAGCCTGTCCAAAATATATTTTGGACACCAAAAATTAGCAGCAAAATCGATTGTTTGTTTCGCATAGAGTTATAAACACATGGTGATTAAATTGTAATCATTCTTTCGGTTAAATTCTATAACTTTCTATGGTACACCCGCCATCAGGTTCCGTACGGTATCCTCAGAGATACGCCCGCCATGACGATTCTCGATCTTCTCTTGGCATCATCGATACCATTTGCTTTCTAATTCAATTTTTTTCATTTACGACAATTTCCACCTGCCTGCATTCGTGTCGGTCACTTCTAGCTTCACTAATTCTTAATTTCTACACCTCCAACATTTTGAATTTTCTTCTCAACTTTTTTTAATCTTCTTCTGCTTCAATTCTTCCCCTTTTTCCACTAACTTTCTTCAGTTTTTCCTTTTCCGTTAACTTCTTCCGTTTCATTTCTTCAGCTAAACTGCTTAAGTTTCCCATCTACTGCTTCACTTATTCTTTTTTTCTCCTTTCGTTTTTCTTGTTTATTTCCAATTCTTTCGTTTTGTTTTTGTATCGCTTCTTATCTTCAACTTCTTTACTTTTGCTTCTCTTCTTCCATTTCTTTTTTTCCACTTCTCTGCTTCTACATTTCCTGTTCAACCTCTCTTCTTCCGTTTTCCTTCGAGGTTACTTCTTCCGGTCTTTCGTTTCTCTTATTTTTCTCCATTCATCCATTTGCACTGTATTTTCATATTCTTTCCTTTTTTTTATTTTACTTATTTGTCATCTTGCTTCATTTTTGTTTACACCTTCAGATTAGCATTCTTTTTTTCCCATTTTTGTTTGTGCACCATGCTTTTTTCTAGTTTCGAAGAGTTTCCGCTTAGCTAGAGCCCAGTACTTCTCTTTTCGGTGCACTTCTGAACAGTTTGGTGGATTGGCTGTTCTGGCACGTATATGACCTCTTGTACCTTATACCATTCTAGGACGGATTCCTCATAGTGACAAGGGGCCAAATCAGGCCAAAACAGAGCTGGAGAGCCGTGGCTAATGACAATCGGTTGCAACAGCTTTTGGAGACATTCTTTCTCGTACATCCTTATTGATAGTGCCGGTAGAGACAAAACTATTAGATTTTCGACCACAGCTACAAATGCCAAATCAAATCCTTCTTCGGGAATTTCGACACCTTCTTTGTCCGGCAATGCTCGGCATCGGCGTCCTTTCGCATTGCAGATAAAAAACCACACCCGGAAGCCGTTTGAAATCTTTCAGTATGTATGTTTCGTCATCCATTGTGATACAAGAAAATGTTTGCAAAAAAATTGGTGTAAAGCTTCTTAGCGCGACTTTTTGCAGTGAAATTTTGCTTGTCATCAAGGTTGGGCACATTTTACACTTTGTATGCCCTCGGACCTTGCCTCTGCTTGACTTTATGTACGTATGATTATGACTTCCCAACTTCGCGAGCCATATTTCACACAGAATAATTGTGATTTTTCCCAATAATGGCTACCACCTACTAACCTACACATGATACTTTTATTCCCTATGCTCTCAACATTTTTGTAATATGTGATTGTTTTCTAAAGCGTTTATTTTATATTTATACCAGTATATTGAATATGAACCAATTATTTTGCGCCAAATAACTACTAAGAAGCGAATCATAGAATGTTCTAACATACTTACTCACTTACCAACGCTGACCCAACGTCCTATTAAAGGGTGTCCACGATGAAATTGCCACACTATGAAATTTCTTTAACTTTTTAACCGTTGGGTAGAATTTAATGAAAATTTGGGTGGATTTAGTTCAAAGTGCATTATTTACATCCTGCAAGTTTTAAAGTCCTGTGTCAAAACTCGCGGAAATGGAGTCGAAAGAACAGCTCGTGCGTGATAAAATCTTGCGCATTCATCACGAGAACAAGGATATCTCGCATCGTTCCATCGCTAAAACGTTGGGAATCGCGAATTCCACGGTGTCGCGAGTGATTAAGCGGTTCGAGGAACGGTTGACCACCGATCAGAAGCCCAGAAGTAAAGGAAAACGTATTCCGTACAACACCAAAAATCACAACCGCGTAGTTAGGGCCTTCAACCAAAACCCGAACGCCTCCGTTCGGGATGTGGCTAAGAAGCTGCACCTAAGCCGAAGTTTTGTCCAGAAGGCCAAAACTAAGGCTGGGCTTCGAACGTTCAAGGTACAAAAGGCCCCTAATCGCGACGAGAAGCAGAACAAGTCCGTCAAAACCCGTGCCAGGAAGTTGTACCTCAACATGCTGACGAATGTTGAATGCTGCATCATGGACGACGAAACATATGTGAAGGCCGACTTCAAACAGATCCCCGGCAACCTGTTTTTCACGGCCAAGCGTTTCAAGCGGGGAAGCGTTTCAGCGATCCGTGAAATAATTCACCTAAAGAAAGGTTTCGAAATTTAACGTGAACAGCCTTTATTCAGTTGATTGTTCAGTATTGCTCTGAATAGTTTGTCTGTTCTGTTAACGATTCGTGTTGGATAGAGTTTTAGTTCAGGGAAGAAATAAGTATTGAGATACTGTGAGAGTCAGAACAAGTGCATTGCCTAATAGTTTTGGAGAAGGACCTTCAACTCGAGGTAGGAATTAAAATCAAGTGGTTAACCAACTTGACGAAGTGCAAATACTGATGAACTATTTTCCCTCTACCTATAGCAAAGTTTAATGTCATTGCACAAAACCTTTTTCAGCCCTCTTTCCTTCTTACATAACATTGAATAACATTAGATAATTGAGTGACCTGTGAAGAGACTATTATGATATAAGAATCTTCATGGTAATAATTGAATTACCACATTTGATTCGCATTGAGCTACCAGTATTAATAAATGTCCCAATAGTTTTAATGCAGTTATTCTTATGAAGAAATGCTCAGCAGACTTTTACATACATACTTTTTACCAAGAAACGTTTTAATAACTTACACATGATATCTTTATTACTTATACTCTCAACATTTTTGTAATATGTGATTGTTTTCTATAGCGTTGATTTTATATTTATACCAATATATTGAATATGAACCAATTATTTTGCGCCAAATAACTACTAAGAAGCGAATCATAGAATGTTCTAACATACTTACTTACTTACTAACGCTGACCCATCGTCCCATTAGATCAGTAGGATAAGCGCACTGCAAAATCTTGAATCATAATAGATAATATATGAGAGAAACAATAAAAAAACATAAATTGTAATCGATTAAAAAACAAGATCGCCCACTGTTAGCGCGTGAAATCGCTTATTACTACACACTTCATTCAAATGGCAAAAACAAAACCTAAAGTAAGAGATAACCAAAAAAGAAGCCTAAGCCTATAAAACCGCATGCGTAGCAGAGCATCAGGAAGAAGTTTAAGAAACGAATGTCCAATTTGCTGAAAGTCCCTCCAAAAACAACAAAAAAAAAGCATCAGGAAGATTTACGACGAACGTCAGCGAATCTATATCGTAGAATTACATACAGCAACAGGTAGCAGTCAGCAAACTAGCTAAGCCGTGGCTCATCCGTTGGGCCCATCCAGCCCAGTAGTAAAGGTTGGTCATCCAGTCGAACCGAGATTCATCCGGCGGGCCCATCCAACCCTGCATCAAGAGAGAAGCAGTCATCGGCAAGCCAGAAGATCCGAGGCGCATCTGTCAGGTTCACCCAGTACAGCTGCCGGCATCGAAGCTCATTCCACGAGCGCTACTGCAGTGAGTTTTCGAGATTTTCCTCACTGCAGTAGGAACCGGATAAGCCGAATTGAGAGCATCAAAAATGGTATCGTCAAGGGACGGCCACGACAGGTTTGTAAGCCACATCTTTTTTAAATGTTAATATAAAGATGTTACCAATACCGCTAATGCAATATCATTATGTGCGTGAACGTTTTGACATACGGTTTTGAGACCAGTCACTTCGTTTGCTCACTCAATCTTTAGCATTTCTGCCAACCAATGGATATAAATATTCTAAAGGGGAAAAATCACTAGATAAATATTAGCTAGCTAGAAAGGACCTAGAAGTAAATAAAATAAGAAAACTTAAATGCTATGAAACGTATTAATAGTACTTATAAATAAATTCTTAAACTAACAAACTACTTTACCTAGATATGCAAAATAGAAGCTAAAAGCTAAATAACGGCCAACGTTAGTTTTGAGAAAAGCAGCACACAGAATAAGTGATGTAATCAGCCCACACAACACACCAACAACACCCCTTTGAACTGGTATCCTTGGTAGCAGTACTGCCTGATGCACTCGACTCCCAACAGAGAATGCTACCTAGACAAGAAAGGCCTGTTCGCCGGTTCCTGAGTCTTGCATTGGAGGAGACTCGTCTACTTGCTTGAGCACCAGCAATCAATCTACACCATAGCTCACGAAGAAAATCCAAAAAGTTCAACTAAATTGTGAACAGCTGTTCATGTTGATTGGTAAGCCATCACCCGTTCTTAAAACGAGCAAAGACCTACGGATCGTATCCAAATCAATCGAAATGGTTTCTGAGCATTATCCAAATCCGTATCCAAATCGATCAAAACCCACTCGATTGGTGTTAAGTGGCGGCAAAGGTGCGCAAACGGCAAGGATATCCCTCACAGGACTAGCGACAGTACCAGATTCGACGCATCTGCAGCAAAATCAGGGCAATCGGCACGATTGGAGGCAAGGCGGCGGTCAGCGAAATTGTGTGGACGGCGCAAACATCCATCACCGAATCGGCATACTCGACGCATCGGAATCGGGGCAACGGAGTACGGAGACCTTGTGACGGCCAAGTTGACCAGCGTTCATCGACGGGCCCAACACACATCATAACCATGAGAAGAGTGTATCGGTAGGGATTTAGCTGGGCTGTTGGGGAATGTTGGGGACTGTTAGGGAAAACATTTAATAAACGCAGTAAAACCAAATTAATTGATCTCTATGGTTATTCCTCCGACCAAGAGTGTGGTTAGAGTCGCTTGAGGGCTGAGCGGGCGTTACTAAAGGCTAGTTACACTTTGCTGGGACATAGCAAAATCACTCGGAGTCCCTCGTTCAACAGTAAGTAGCGTTTTGAAACGCTTCCGGGATCGGTTGACAGTAGATGCAGTGCTCCGACTAGTTAAGCAAAACCGGAACCTTTCTATCCGAGATGTGGCTAAAAAGGTCAAAACATTGTATTCTTCCGTTCAAAAAGTGAAGAAAATTGTAGGATATAGGTCGTTGGAGATCTAAAATCCCAAACAGGAACGAGAAGCAGGAAACCAGCTCGATATTAAGAGTGCGTAAGCTGTACGACAAATTGCTGACACAAATTGACTGCGTGGTTACGGATGATAGAACAAACGTCAAAGTAGACTTCAAGCAGCTTCCTGGTCTTGAGTTTTATACCGCATTGCAATTTGCTAAGGTTGACGATCATTTCAAGGTGATATAATCGCCCACTGGTTTTAGCAAAATTTATGCGGGATGAATTCTGTGCTTGTGAGACATATACATAGCAAACATTTTCGTATGTTATCATACCGAAGAACTAGAAGGATGTGATCAAGGCAACGATGGATGGTGTGTGAAGATATCGGGTGCATTATCCTATTGGTTTGAAACATGCAAACGACTTCCAAAAAGTGTTATGAAAGTGTTCATTTGCTTCGTTGACGACAACTAGGCTGAAACGTGAAGCAGAAAAGGTTGGATTAAGGGTGAATACGGCGAAGAACTAGTATCTGCTGGCAGGGGGGACAGAGCGCGATGGAGCTCACACACAAGAAGTGTGATTATTGATTATTGAGTTCATAGTGGTAGATAAGTCTGCGTATCTACGATCATTGGTGTCCTTGTATAACAACTGTAGCAGATAAATTGCATTAGGAGATGCATTATTACCGGAAGTCATGCTTACTATAAACTCCATAAGCCCTTAAGGTCTGATACACTCCACCTCGTACTAAGTATACCGTGTACAAGACGCTGATCAGGCTTGTAGTTCTCTATGGGCACAATACGTGAACAATGCTCGAGGACGAAGTGCAAGCAGTTTTCAAATGACGTGTACTTAGGACCATCTTTGACGGTGCGAAGAATGACTAACGAGCTGACATTATGGTGAAACCAGTATCTAGATAGTAGTTAAAGCTGTCAGGGTACAATGGGTGGGACACGTTGCAATGATCGAATGTGAGACTTATTTTTCTTATTATCCCGGACAGACATTGTTACTTTCCAATTGAAGATGAGTGTTGCTACAGCTGTTTCCACTCCAATCCCAGCATCAGTTCTTTAGATAAAAATCCTTAAGCAGCTGAAGGGAAACAGCACTCACCTACCTTTTTGTCAAATGTGGGCTCACAATAAGTATCGAGTCCTGACGATAAGACATATTACGTGGCAGTTCAGTAAGAACTTAGATAACATAATTGAATTCGATGCTGACTCAATGAGTTCGTTTTTATACATTCATTTGTTTTATTATCTAATACAGTGATTAGTGATTATTTGTTTTATAACACAAGATGAAAAGCATAAGAGGAAAAATCATCCACTAATCGTTGAAGTAAGCATTCTCACAACTCAAAAACTCTCTGTCAAATGATATGACATCGCTTATAGTACCAATTATTAATTTATAATGATTCCATAACCCAAGATCCAAGATCCAAGATCCAAGATCCAAGATCCAAGATCCAAGATCCAAGATCCAAGATCCAAGCTCTAAGATCTACGTTCAAAGATCCAAGATCCAAGATTCAAGACCCAAGATTCAAGTTTGTTTGATTGAAACCTCTTTTGATTTCATCCAAAATTGGCGTTTCATATTCTCGTTAGTTGGCAACCAGCGTTGGGTCAAAAATATTTACAGTTTTTGCTTTATTTTTCGCATGCATGATACCATCGGAATTTGGAAATTTCCTTTATTATTCAAAGGAGCATCTAGTAATTTTAGATTTTTGCAAGAATCTGTTATAAATTTTGCGATTATCAATTCATGTATCCAATGGTTATTTGGTTTATCTAATGGTAATAATTGACTTTAAATCTCCAAAAAAGATCCTCAACAATCTATAACGCGATATGGGGATATTTATAGAACAATCACTTCCAACACAACTGTTGCCCTTCCATCATATGAACATTCAAATAAAACGGTATTTTTATGGCCACCAAATGATTACTAGATAGTGTATAAATGAATTTTCTTTCACACTTGCTAACATATGCTGATCCAACATCCCACAGTACTAGCGTTACAATACAGGGTGCGGCAGAAAATAATGCGAAAATTTGTTCTATTTCTTTCAAAACCCATTTTCAACTAATTTAAGCAATAATATCAACATTTTCGAGTGCAGTTAACTTTATAAAGACCTTTTAAACAAATTTATTCAATGTGTCCTCCATTTTATTTAATAACATCCTCGAGCCGACGCCGAAAGCCAGAGCATGCCTTTCGGACGTAGTCCTCCGACATTGACTGCCATGTGCGTGTTATGGTTGACTTCAGGGTTTTCACATTAGTGTCTGATGTTTTGCAGGCTCGTGCTTCAACATATGCTCAAATCGAATAATCCAACGGATTAAGATCTGGACTGCTAGGGGGTCACAAATCCTTCGGCCAAAACTTCATGTTATCGTTCAAAAATTGTTGGGTTCGATTGGACGTGTGACACGGTGCTCCATCCTGCTGTAGGACAACGTTTTGGTCCTCGGAGAAGTTGACCTTCCCCCAGGGAAGCATTTGGTCCTTTAAAGTACCGATATACACTTCGGTATTGATATTAACTCCAACATCAATGAAAACAGGCGGCATTTTCAAACCATTGGACGCCACCAAGCCAAACATCATAGCACCAGCCGGATGTTTGCTTTGAAATTTGAATTTCACTTTTTCTGGAACATTCTTCATTTTCTGCGGTGAAATGATCCGGGCCGTGTGGCTGTTGGCTACAGCATCGATACTGGAAAGCATTATTATTATCAATATTATCATTTTTTCCTTCTTCAATAAGGAAAGCAATCTTTTGGCACGAGTCACTCGTACTTCCTTGACCCGGTCCGCAATCAAGTGGCGTTTCGCTCTGCCTCTGGAAGATGCATGCAGGTCTTCTTTGATGATTCTCCGCATGGATTTCTCCAAAATATTGGCTTCCGCTGCTTAGGACTATCCTGCAGGGACTTTTTTATGCGGTAAACTGTTGCCAAATGGCACGCTACCATCTTGGCAATCTCTTTCGGCTTCTTCTGGGAGAGCAACAAACTGGTGATCACTTCTTTCGCGAACATTTTGACGAATCTGCAATAAAACAAATAGAATGTTTTAAGGCAGCATTTGAAAGTAAACATAAACAAATACACTTTCGACAGAAATTAGTTACTAGCTACACGAATTAACCCAACACTCAAGTTTGAACATTTTCGCATTATTTTCTGCCGCACCCTGTATTCCGCTACGAAACTCTTGAGGGTCACCTAATCTAACATACTGAGCAGATTAATGCATCAAACGGTCTAACGTAGTCTTTGTCATCTGGTCGTGTGTTAAACACAACCCTTTCGATGTTTTAAACAGCATCACTGCCTCATTCTAAATGGCAGGAAGCTTTCAGAACCAGAACCATCATATCAATATGTGGTTCTACAATAATGCACGAGAGGTAAGAGTTCAAAAGTGAAGTAACGTGATCCAAAGTGAACATTCAAGCATTGATCTCGCAAATATTACCTCCATTTTTTTATTAACCAAAATTTATGTAATGCTCATGAGAAGAACAAGTTGGTCATCTTTTGTATTTACCGTTGCAAACATGAATACTTGACTCTTCACATTCAACAGGTTTGGCTATTCACTTGACCTTAAAGGCTGACAAAAAATAGATTGGCAAGCACAAAAAAACCAGTAATTCGTGATTCAATCAAACATTTAAAAAGTCCGTTAAATGTTGCTTTACAGTACTATTATTAAAACTTCAAAGCTATAGCTACAGTACTATTATTAAAACTTTATAGCGCTATAGCGAACGAAACTTAGAACCTTCCTCTTGATGGAGCCCAGCGGACACGGTATCAAAGCATTTCTTCTAGTTTGCCGCATTTGCTGGATATCCTTGACTACCCGCTGCTCTGTTGAAGTCGCCGCTTTGATATTGCCCAGTATTTTTCGATTGGCCTTAATTCCGGGCAATTCAAAGGATTAATTAGCTTGGGGACAAAATCAATCTTGTTGGCAGCATACCACTCCAGAACCACCTTGGATTAGTGGCAGCTGGTCAAATCGGGCCAAAAGATGACTCTGCCAATATTCGCTTTTTCAGACATTCTTCGATCTAAACTTGGGATGTCATCGTCGAGGATGTGACGAATGGTTCCGTTTCAGGCCACAACTGCGAATCACTTGCTAAATCATGGCCTTCTTCGCGAACTTGTTGGCATACACGAACTTGAATATTTCCAGCACATCCCCACGTCCAGTTGGAATGTCAGACTTTTGACCGGGAAGCTACTTAAAATCAAGTTTGACGAATATATCTTCATCGATCAAAGTGCATCCTCGGTGTTTCTACAAAACACGGTCCTATAAGAGCACGCTTATTTCCAGTTTAAATGGTAACTGGGTTTGTACGACTTGTATCCTTCCCTGGCAAGGATGTTCCGCATCGTTTGAAAGTTGGCGTTGAACATTCTGGCCACATCTCGGATCGAAAGACTGGGGTTGGCTTTAACGCACCTTGCTGCGCAGCTGACGATCCCTGGTTCCAGTTTTTTTTGGCAGGTCCACTATTTACTTTTCACACTCAGGGTTTCCTTTTAGGTTTTGAGCACACGAAAAACTGTAGTTTACGACATTTTCAGCGCTTCAGCAGCTTGAAACCGGATTTTCCATGTTTTTTTCTTTCGAATTCCATTTGACGTTATTTCTGAGCGCGACTGACTACTTTGATCAAACTTGCACCAGTTGTTCTCTATAGAAGTATAAACTAACCACTGTCAAAAATTTTCAACTTCCAACACTAGAAGCGTGTTGGCGGTGTAGTTTTGGTCAGCCTTTATTATTCTTTGTTTGTCAATAAATTAGACTGATTCCCGAGACTCTTATCACCCACATGCAGTCAGCACCATTTCATGCAGAACAGTCCAGCAATCAGGTTGGGTAGATGTCATCATCTACGGTGCAGTAGGACACCTGACTGTGGTGCTCATGATTAACTAATCGAAACGTGTCTTGGAACTTTTACCATCCATAATTTGAGTAGTCATTTCCACTCCTTACCTGAATTCCAAATTGACCCATATACAATAAAAATAAATACAGTTTACTCATAACACATAAATATCATACATCCAATCCTAAACCCCGTGAACAATCTCCACTCTCAGCATGGGTCCCAACCTGATTGGCTACCGATTGCTTTTTCCATCATTTGCCCAAATTTATGGATCATTCTACCCATTAATTCACCTTTCGTAAGCTTGCAACTAATTTGTCCTATCACATTCCACACCCCCTCAAAAGCCAAAATCCGAAAGCGTCACCTGACACCTTCGCGCAAAACCGTTTCGCATTGTGACACAACCAGCCTCCGGGTTCTTCGTCGTAAAAACGAGAGACGAAAGCATAAAAACAATCTCCAGTAATAAAAATATTTAATTTACGCGTAACACCCAGGAATAAGAATATTCCAATAATTTCGCAACTGACAAGCGAAAGCGGCAACGAAACGCTCTCACTTCTTCCCTCGCCGGGCAAATGCTACCTTAGCGATCTGAGCAAGATATTGCTGCTTTGAACCAAAAACAACAACGAATGAACTTGCCATAAAAACACCTCGAGTATTATTTTTCACCTCAACCTCCCTCGACAGTGACGATTGGTTCCAAAGCCCCCAAAAACCTCACCAAAGCCCGAGGAGAGAAAATTGACTTTCTTTTATTTATTTTCTTCGAACCTCACTCGAGTCCTTCTCGAGCGCAGCAGATGAGAAATGCCACTGCTCGTTGAAATGCATCCGTCTCCGTTCAACTTCCCCCTCGAATGCACTTTCTGCCCAGTGCAGCAAACTTAATATTAGTACAGTTTTAAACAACGATATCAATAAAATTAAGAATTTATGAAACCGCACAAATTAAATTATTGATCCATAAAGCAGCATAAAAATCCGACCGCAAAAAATAAACACCTGATTTCCCGGGGTCTCGTGCAAACCTGCTGCTGCTGCTCGGGAATGGTGTGCTGTTTTACGATATTGGTTGATGCGATGGATGAATGGTGGAGCTTCTTTCTCCGGGCCTCTTTTTAATGCCATGGGTTTGAGTCGTTTATTTTGTCTCCTGTGCTCATCGGGTCTTGCGAGGCTTAAGTGTTCGTCATGTTTCCCGTTGTACTGGGTCAACGATAATCTGCATACACTCTGTGAGATATGTCAGTAAGAAAGATTGAATTTCGGTAACGGGGTGATTGTATATGTGTCATTAGGCTGATGCAAATTTCGAAATTTCTGCTCCCCTAAGCTTAATCGACGCAAATTTGGGTCCTGATAGTCCCCAAAAAATTTGAACACATATAGTTTTAATTTGGCTTTGCACACGCTATTCAAAGTTTGTATGGGAATTAGTATGAATAATCTCAAACTTACATTTCCAGATCCCTAACATCTTGATATTATGTCCTTAAACCAAATCTAATTAAGATTCATATAGTGTAAGTTGTCAACTATCAAAATGCCGGAGATACCTGACATGTGAATTTTATACAAAAATAGTTATTCAATAAAACATAAAATACAAACTTTAAGTATGATGTTTTATTCTTATTTTTGTTTTCTTATTATTTTATTTTTTTTTTTTTTATATTTATAAATTTAATATTAAATATTTTAAATATATTATATTATACATTTTATATTCTTTATATTTACATTTTTTATATATATTATATATATTTTTTTCTTATTATTTTATTTGTTAAATAATTATTTTTGTATAAAATTTACATGTCAGGTATCTTCGGCATTTTGATAGTTGGCAACTTACACTATATGAATCTTAATTAGATTTGGTTTAAGGACAAAATACTAACATGTACACCCAAAAGTTGAAATTGTAGCAAAAAATGCAAAATTGCAATTTGCAGTTTTTGCAATCATATCTTGAGAAATCCGCATGATTCTGAAAAGGCAAATTTGCCCAACATGTTCCACAAAAGCTTTTATGGTATAAACAAAGCCATGCAAGTGTGTGCAAGTGGTTATCGCTGTGTGCCTAGTGCCTCGACAATCGCAGCAACCGTTGGGTTTTTGTTCAACCGTGAACAACTTCTCAATATGGGTGAGACAATGGCACAGAACGCCGCCACGCCATATGCCACTGTTGCTATTCCGCTGTCAAGTGTTCTATTTTTATTTTCACTCGTCATCACACTCCCATCTCCTCTCAGGTCACCATGCGTTTAATGAAATAAACGAAGCCATGTAAGTGTGTGCGACCGATATTGGCTTCATTGTTGTAACGTTGAGTGCCTCGACAATCGAAGGAACTGTAGAGCTTTTATTCCGTTCATCTCAACTTGTTGTGGTGACTGGATGGTTACAAGAGGGAGCCGACATGCTGACGGTCGCGGTTCGATTCTCGGTGGTAGCGGATCGAGATCTTTTTTTTTGTGGGCCATTAAATTTACTACTACTAATCAACTGCACAACCTCAACGCACACATTGATTTTTTCTAATCGAATTAATGTGTTGATTTTTTGCCCACGACCAATGTTGCATTTTTTCTCCAAGTTACGATCCATTACGAGAAATGACACCAAATCATGCGAAATTGCATTACAATCTGGCTTTTTTATTTTGGGTGTAGTTCAAAGAAGTCACGTTTACACAAACAACCTCCTCGACACTCGAAAGAGTGTTCCCTCTCAACAAACTCTAGTTCAAAGATCATATCCAAGAAACTGTTGGTTGAGATTTAAGCAGATGGTACATCGTTAACTTACCTGTTCGTACTTGCCCGGCACCATTCTATGGAGAAGAAGTTTTCCTATTACTGATTCGAAAAGGACTATGAAAGTCAGGATCCCATGGAAGAGGTTGATCCACGTGCATCACGTAGCTACATTTCTGCCTACCATGGATCCTGTCGAAGCTCATCCAACTTTTACTCAATGAGATAACATCCGTCGAACCGACAGCTATTTTCTCAATCGTCATTAACACCCGGTTCCTTTCGATACGGACAACTGGGAGTATCAACAGGTTTTGTCCCAAAAAAATCCGAACCAGCCCAAATTTACAGTTTCCACATCGCTACCTGCTGGCTACCCGAGCTAAGGTCCATACCAAATTGGTAACAAGTTCTTAAATCTGACTATCGTAGTAGCTTTATCTCTAAACACGTTAAAATTCAGCTTGAGTAAACCACTTAAATGCACAACAAAAATATAACATTAATTTTAACTAACTCGTAAAATATCCCCTTCCATAATTGCAAACCAAAGCAAAGGCTTATACGAAATTGTAAACGCCGCAATTTTTTGCGAATTTTCATAAGCCATACAACATTGTTTGCAACCTTCTATGCAACAGTCCTGATGTAAGTGAAAATAAATTTAGGTTTAGGTGATTTAGATGAAAGTGAATTTATGCCAAATTAAGCATTCCGTTTATGTGCATTAGATAGTGCAGAAAATTAATAAAGCTGTTGCGTAAAACTTCCGCTCGATTAATTCCAAGCCAAAGGAGGCGTGAGCAACGAAATTGTTTTCAACCTTGCATGCGCCATACAACAATGTTTGCAATCTTCCATAAAGTAGGCAACATTCAGGCGTCATCTGTCTTGAACTTTACATCATATATTCCATTATATTCTACCAAATCTAGCATTCTCTTTATGTGCATAAGATAACGCAGAAAATCAAATGCGGTGAATAATGTAAAATTTTTTTTAAGAATTTATTTATTCGAACAGGCTCAATCGAATCAACTTTACAGAGCCATGTTTTCATTATAATATACATCAATTGCCTTAAAACTAAAGTAAGGGAGGTAGAACCGATTACTCGCGGGCTTCTCGAGGTTAATGAAAATTACAATTTTACAAATGGGAGGATAGGCGGGAATTTAGAATAAGGTTTACATAATACATTTATTTTAAATTCTAAACTGTCTTATCCTTACTCATAATTATCTATCTCTTGTTATACTTTTGACTTACGACATTTTCGTGAAAAAAAAAGCACAAGCACAGATATTTAAAAAAAAATGAAACCTAACATTCCGGTTACAGGGTGTCCTACAATAGGTGTCACTAAAGCAAAATGGGATTTTTTTTTGATTAGTGTTTCTTTACAACATCGTGTTATTTCGATGATATCATTATCAATACAAACCAATGATCACCTTCACATTTCAGTATATATTCATCGGCTAATGCTTGAGCTGCATGGAGGTTTAAAGCTGCATTTTATTATTAATTACATATCATTACTATTTTCACTACGAAAAATAAGCATAAATACATTTTATCTACTTCAAGGATTTAGGGAGATTGCTTCCAGGTAGTGTAGATGTGTTACTGCTGTGTATCATAAGGTATTTTCAATTGATAACCCACACTTCTTAGTTGCCCTTACAACATCCTGGCTGTTTGTTCAAATCAGTCCTCGATGTTTTTAACGTATTCTTGTTTTCCGATGAAATAAACCACCCACACATATGAGTGGCCCCAACAGTATCCTTACTGTTGGTTTAAATCGCTGCCAAATTTGAATACCTTCTTGTATATTCTCTGTACAGAGAACAAATCGGGAGCATGTTAATTATCTCATTCGCCGCCGACGTCAATTGAATTCAGCACACTGATTACCAAAACGGATCCCGCTGAAGCCCCAACCATTTTATCCAACATCCCAGTGATTTCTCGTGGAAGTGCAGAGGTGTTCTCGGCTTCCAATAAAGCGAGGAACGCGTCAACATATTCCTACCCATTTCCTACTTGACCTGCATTCGGACGAGGCAAGCGCTGGTATTGCCTTAGTTTGGGAGTCTTTTGGATCTCTGTATAATACTGATCTAGCAATAACGGAGTGGCAACCTCGGTTGGTCAACCATGCCCATGCTCATGCTCAATCTGGCGATCCCCTCAATCTGGCAATTCCAGGATAATACAGAAACTGTGTGGATCAAGGACAAGACAAAACCGATCAGCCACCCAGGATGGAAATAACCGGTTGACCTTATGCAACCTCTAGGGTAAGTAAGTATTGCCGGAAGTCGTGGAAGTCGTGGTGTCAAGAACTTTACGTTTGGAAACTTTCACCACCGTACTAAGCACAACTCTTTGACGAATATAGTATCCCGAAAACTGGATAATTGGTGGAATATGCTGTAAGAATGCCGGATAGCAATCCCACTAAAATGGTGTTCGCCTCGAATCCGGCTGGAACAAGACGTAAAAATACGCAGCGAACCATATGGTAGAATAATGGTGGTAGATCTTTGAAGTGTGGAAAACTCGAGGAACTGAAAACATGCCGCCCTGACTCGAGTTTCATGACAAAACGTTGTAACGTATGTGTGGAAGATCACAGCAAGCTCTGATCACGAACGGTTGAGCTTTTGTGAGCTGTCACATTTTTTTCCGTGGTTTTTGTGTGATGAAATTTATCTACACAGGAATTTAAATAATAACCGTCACGTATCACAGTGGATGCTGTGTTCATGATCGCTGAGTCATACATAAACATCATCTGTGTGTTAAATAGAACTAAAATCCAGTCTAAATGGATTTCGAAAACGATCCGATTGGTATACGTTTGTTGATTGTTGCTGATTATGCGGGTGAGTGCTTTCCATTTTACCGATTTCTTTGCTGTTTTTCCTAAGAGAAATGAAAATTAGTTGTCAAAATACGCTATTGACAATATTGACAGGCTTGATCACAAGAAGTCATAGACTAACAATTTAATAGATGGAAAGAGTAAAAGTTTTTTTTGCAGCCACAAAGCAACTATACACAGAAAAAAATAATTAATTTTAACAAGCGCGTAAAATTTCCCCTCGTGTAATTCCAAGCTAAAAGAGCGTAAACCATGATATTGTTTGCAATCTTTCATACAACAGGCTTGATTCAGGCGTTATCTGGCTTAAATTTACATGAAATATCCCATTATTTTCTGCCAAATCTGGCATTCCCTTTATGTGCATTAGATAACGCAGAAAATTCAGTGTTTCTTTTTATCTGTGTACGCTTGGATGTCAACTTATTCCGATACATCTTTTGATTCGAGCTTTTTCGGATATTTAAATTATCAGGTAGCATTAAGGAGTAATTCAAGTTTGACCTATAACTGGAACTGTATTCAAAGCAATGTCATGTCGGTAAGGGAACTGGTCCGTGTTGAAACTGGTTTACCACGAAAAGTTTGCCGAGCATCGGTTTTTGTAGGATACTGGGTATCCGGAGTGTCCGGAGAGATTTTCTCGAGTCCTGGAGCAATGCCAAAAGTAGAGTTTGGTAGACTGGTACAAACCGGTTGCGGCAAGAACGGCTACAACGGATATCTAGATGATGAATATGATGATGATATTGATATGTTTGAAGATGATATCGACATGTACAGGGTACTCGGTTCCATAGTGCAAATATTTTCAGGGGCAATAGGGGATGATATTTGAAAAAAAAATCGTTCTGCGTATATGTCAAATCTCAAATTTTACGTTGTTATTGATTTTTCAATGTTTTGTTACATGTTAGCCCTAAATTGGCTGTAACTAAAAAAAAAAATGTAAGTCCTCCACGTTCCGTCCTCCATCTGCACTCCACCGTAGATCGTTCGCAGCACCTTCAGTTAAAAGACACCAAGGGCGCGTTGGTCCTCTACGTGCAATGTCCATGTTGCGTGGCCGTAGAGAACTACCGGTCTTATTAATGTCTTGTAGAACGGCGAACTTTGTTCGGTCCTAGCGTGCTTCGGAGTCCAAAGCAGGTACGATTGTTTTTATCTACTGGTGTCGTTATCGGTGGTCACCAATGAGCCCAGATACAAGAATTCATTTACTACCTCGATTTCATCACCGTCGATCTGAACTCGTTGTAGGAGTGTGAGAAGACATTGTCTTCTCGTGAACATCTTCCCTTCATGTATTATGTTTTCAACGCATTAATCACAAGCCCAATCCTACCAGCTTCAGCCTTAAGTCTCATTAACGTTTCCGCCATCGTCTCAAAGTTAGGTGCTACAAAATCAACATCATCGGTGAAGGCAAATAGTTAGACAGACTTCCTGAATACTCGTGTCTAATCTAGCTCTTTGAATCACACCCTCCAATGCAATGGTTAAGAGCAAACACGACAATTCATCACTCTGCCGAAACCCTCTTCGAGATTCGAAGAAGCTCGAGAGTGTCCCTGATACTCAGACGACACTCATCACTCGATCCATCGTTGCTTTGATCAACTGCGACATTTTTCTTTTTTGGAAATCCATATTCGTGCATACCCGAGCAGGAGACAACTACATTTGAATACCAAATTTTGATCTCGATAACTAGCCTTGGTATTAAGGAGCTCAGATTAAGAGGTAAAATACCTAAGCAAAATACCTAAAAATTGCAAGCAAAATATCTCTCGAATACCAACACTTGTTATTTTGGATACCTGGGAATACCTGAGAGATACTATTTAGGTATTGTCTTACCTCAACTTGGTATTCGCATAACATTGTGGGAACTATTTTATGGTATTATCATCTGGTATTTTACCTCCTAATCTGAGCTCGTTAATACCAGGGACAGTTATCAAGATCAAAATTAGGTATTCATATGTAGTTGTCTCCTGCTCGGGTTTGGATATCTGGGAATACCTAGGAAGTACTATTTTGGTATTGTCTTACCTAAATTTGGTATTCACATAACATTGTGGGAACTATTTTATGGTATTATCTTCTGGTATTTTACCTCTTAATCTGAGCTCCTTAATACCAAGGCCAGTTATCAAGCTCTTCGGTCCTGCTCGGGTTATCTGCCATACCTAGTCTCGATCGATTGTACCGTAAACATATCTGAAATCGATGAAAAGAGGTGTGTGGGCACGTTATATTCGCGACATTTCTGCAGTACTTTTCCAATCGCGAGAATCTGGTGCGTAGTAGCGCGGGCACTCATGAATCCCGCTTGGTATTGTCCTACGAATTCCTTAGCAATTGGTGAGAGGCGGCAGCATAAAATTTGGTAGAGCAACTTGTAGGCGGCGCTCAGTAGCATGATTGCACGATAATTGTAGCAATCTAGCTAATTGCCCTTTTTATAGATGGGACATACTATTCCCTCCATCCAATCCTTCGGTAAATATTCCTCCTCCCCAAATCTTGGCAATTCCACAGTGCAGCGCCCTGACAAGTGCTTCACCACCGTATTTTAATAGCTCGCTTGGGAGTTGGTCAACTCCAGTAGCCTTGTTGTTTTTCAACCGACCAATTGCCTCCACAACTTCCTGAAGTCCTGGGGTCGGAATCCTTTCATCTTTTGCGCGTTTTCCTAGATTTATTACTATGCCACTTTTGTTTGCTGTAACATTGACGTTCAGGTGCTTGTCAAAGTATAACAGCCACGCTTCAATTCCCTTACACTCTCCTGTGCGAATGTTGCCTTCCAGGTCTCTGCACAATTCGGCTTTTGGTACGTAGCCTTTGCGCAAGCTGTTCAGGTTCTCGTAGAATTTTCGTGTGTCGTTAGCACGGTACAGTGCTTCCATTGATTTGCGGTCTTGATCTTCCCTTTGGGAAAACGTGACGATCCTTACAAAAAAATTTGAAGGTCCATACAAACAATGTGACAATAGAGGGGGGGGGGGTATAAAGAGTCATTTTTTGCGTGATGTAATTAATGGACGTTCGCTCAACAAATTTAGAAGGAAATCCTGGCAATCTGGGTATCAAAATTCATGAAATTTCTCCAGAATGCTTCAACGTGCCAAGATTTTTTTATTGTGAAGAATGTGCATGGCCGTTCGAGGCCTCACGGGAACCTGTTCTGGGATGACAGGTCCTGGGACAAATCAACAGGCTGCAAAACGTTTAGAAATATCATACTGGGTTACATAAATTTTGATACCCATATTGCCAGGATTTTCTTCTAAATATGTTCATGGCCACTCTAGGCCCAGCAGGTAGCTGTTACAGAATGGCCGTTCCGGGGACAAGTTGGCATATGGCCCACAAAAGAATAGAAATAGTAACCTGTTCCAGAATGACCGGACTGAGTACAAATCAGATAGACACCCTAAAACCCTGTCTAAAACCTTTCTTTTGTTTCTTTTGTCGAACGCATAGGCCCTGTTCATAAACCACGTAGACAAATTTTTGAACATGTCAACCCCCCCCCCCCTTCGTAGACTTTTTTCCATACATTTTTTTAGTTTTTGTATGGAGCGTAGACTTTTGTCAAACCCCCCCTCCCCCCAGAAAAGTCTACGTGGTTTATGAATAGCCCCATAAAGGATAAATAAATATTGGTAGATGAAGAAGCTAACCAAGCAAAGCAACTGTTTGTCAAATGAGTGTTGAGTGCTACTGTGCACTTTTTGTCGCCGTTTGAAGTCCTAGTCAGAGTAAGAATTGAGTGTATCGAAAACACAAGTTTCAAATCTGGCATCTCCATAACAAAGCTCTTTCCTTCAATTATCTGTCCTTAAACTCACGACAGGTTATGCACGGTCACAAATTTAACACAATTTTTAGTCATTTAGGACACACTTCCGCCAAAAGTGGAGACAATCAAATTTGAGTACAGTTAACTGAGATTGACAAGTTGACTAATCAAAAACATCCATCTGATATAAGTCGATGTTTTTGGATTGTCAACCTCTCAATCCCAGTTACATTAACTCAAATTTGAGTGACTTCACTTTTCACGAAAAATGATTTAAAAACGACTCAAAATGGAACTAAACTTGTGTCCGTGTGCACTTTGTGTTCTCACACTTGTTGTTCCATAGCGGCACAATGATTCGCTCCAAGCAGAAATACTTTGCTCTCATTCCTTTCGTAATCGTGCCCCAGCACCGACCAGAATTCTTCATCCGCACCATTCTTGCTCGCCACCTCTTTCTCTCTCCCTCTCCTTCTGGCTTGCATGCGTATCCGTTTCGGAGCAGAGGTCCCGAATCAAATTCTCAACGCGTTCGGTCTTTCGGTTGCGGCTGCGGGTCAGGTTCTGAAATTCTGCTCCACTGTTGTTGCCCCTTTGCTTTCCATTTAAATTTTGATTTGTTCTGTTGAATTAAAAAAAAACTCAAAACAAAGAAGTTTTGATTTACCGGTTTTGGATGCCCTTTGAAGCGGTGCGCGATCGCGCGGAATTCTCGTAAAGAGTCAAAAGAGAGTCGAAGACATCCATCACTTGGTGGATGCGTTCGGGAGGTGCTGGTGGCTTGATGAGCACATGCTCCGGAGAACTCGAATCGGATCGTTGGAGGCCTGTTCTCGTTGGGGTACGTTTCTACCTGCACACCATTGGCCGCATCTTCATCGGCGGGGAGAAGATTGTGATAATAATGCTCGCACGCAAAGTGTGTATAATTTGTATCAAGTCTGCGTTGTTCGAGGTCGGGTAGGACTTTGCTGCGTTGTTAATCCGATGATGGGAAAAAATGTGTCCGCAACATTTTCGACATGTATGGGAAAGTTCAACAATGTTCCTTATCACAATTTAACGGGGGTCCAATCTGACCGCGAAAATGGTGGTGAAAATGGGATGATGAGAACATTTTGAATTGCTTCATCACGCATGCTGACTTTCGGTATGGCCGTTTACGGGCTGTTTTCCGCGTTGTGTAAATGCAACCTTGGGAAGTATCATAATTTGGTAGGTAAATCATCATAAGCTGCTCACATTAGGCTCAATAGAATAATTTCTATGGAAATAAGGTTAGATGTTCTATCGCATCATCGTTCCCTTTCCTCTCCAAATAGCATCTCACAAAAGCTCTATTTAAGATGCCGCTATGACGCCAGTACAATTAAACCAGGCGTATCTCTTCCCTTCCACACACGCATCCCGGGTCCAAAACGGGGAGACTAAAGTACAGCAATAATAGCATCTAGACTGATGCGCTTGGCCCCAAAAATAAGCAAACCTTCCTCTGACCAACCTTCCGACCGACGAAGGTATAGAAACAACCGTTGAACCACAATTGGCCGCGTGCCATTTACTCCATCCCGAACTAAAACGGGCCTTAATCTGCGTTTCCTCCTCCGCTCTGTGTTGTTGATCGTTTAGGTCCACTTGTTCTTGAGTCCATCTCCATCTCATCACCCCAAAATGCCCCGACCCCCCACACCGTGCCACGTTGCTGCACAGTTATGATCGAACTCGGTCGAAAGTCCAGGGTGCGTGTGTTGATTTTCCGCTTAAACCTTACGATTTGAGGTCTCTACCTTCATGTTTTGCTACCGTCCATTTAAAGCCTCCCTCGAGTCGTTGGAGCTTCTGCCTGTCTGATTCATTTGTGTGTTTGCCTCTTTTGCGCATAATTTTCCAGTTAATTTGATGTTCCAAAGAGCGACGAAGCGCCACTCGGCAGACCCACCAATGGACATCGGCCGGAACGCCGCCCTCACGCCTTCGCGATCAAATGGATTTGTACTTGGCGGTGTGCAACTTGCCTATTTTGTGAGATCGTGGACAGAGTTGTTGTTTACGCGATTTCGGTCGAGTTGGCTTGCCATCTCTCTTTCTGCTGCTCTGTTGCTCTCTGTCCACCCTCAAGACGCGTACATACATTTTGCGGACTAGAAGCAGCAAAAAATGGCTAGACGCGTTTTACTCTATGGACGCGTGCGCTTTGTCAAGAGGGGTCCAACGATCGCCAAAAGCTTATTTTAAATTATTATTCTTTTATTGGGGAGTATAAGGACTGCTCATTCTGTAAAGAGGACACCTTGTTTTACACATGTTTTATTTATTAGCAATCAAAATCATAAACTGTTTTATGTGTAATAATCACTGTTGTCTGTGTATTAGAGAAAAAAAAAACATAATTTTCTTTAAAACGCTCCTCGATTTGAAACTGATGCACTTTTTGCAGAATACCTTTCATTTGCCTTTCCACAGGAGATCGAAGTGTGCCTTGTTCGATGATGACAGCAAATATTTTTCCTCCCGTGAAAATTACAAATTTACTTCCGATTTTTTCTGTTTTAAGTTGTTTTGATTGACGTTTTGTAAAATATTTCGGTGGCCGAGTTCTCGTAGTGTTAAATTGTTAAATTGTTCCCTCCTCGGGGAGATGAAAAGTGCGAAAAAATGATCCGGATCGTAGGCGGAGGTAAGGCGAGCTAAAGTCGGCGATCGATCCGCATAGTAAGATGCTTAGCTGAAGATTTTTCACCGGTGGAGAAAAGTGTGTGTATTTGTATGCCTTCAGGGAGGAATTTGCAGAAACAAGGCTGCGTTGATTAGTGACGTCCTTGAGCTTTGCTTCTGTGTTTGTTTCGAGCACAAAGAACAGAAAAGGCAATTAGTTCGAGATACGATGGTATTTTTTTCCACGTTCAATGCTGTATGGGACAAGCATGGCGGGCTTAGATAGGCATCATTTAGATACTTTGGAATAAGCAGAACGCCAACCAGTTGGACCACGCAAAAGATTTTCAGACAATTAAGAGGTGGTAAGTTCTCTCAGCACGTGGAGCGAAACAGGTTATTGTTATCCTTTTTTGTCCCCTTAATTATATGAACTATATTATATAATCACATCACTTGACAAGTTGAATCCTGATCCTTTAAACCCTATCCTTCTAACATAGAAAAACCTCTTTCCTGTGACCTTTGTGGGGATGCCGAGGTAACCCGGTCCCTAAACTGCAAAAGTCACACTAACTCTACTTCGATATTCCCATCTGATGGAAAGGACGTGGCCAGCGCCGTTATTAATTATTAAAGAAATTGAGTCACTGAAACGTGTACAGTAAGAATGATCGGTTACTCTCAGCCCCATTCAGTTGATTCATTGTGCAATTTCACTAATTCTGATCAATCACGGAGTAGCAACCATTGCAATGCATTGCTACGTGCAGTCAGTCAAGCTAAGCTAAGGTAAGCTCAGGCTAAGCAAATACCTTTCATTAGCCTTTCCACAGTTCCCTGCGATAACTTTCGGCTAGCAGATGACAACATTTTTTTGAATCCATTGACAGATTGTGCCTCTATGCCATCCTCTCGGAGGTGCCGCTTGATCATTGCCCAATAGCGCTCGATAGGTCTCAATTCAGGGCAATTTGGTGGATTTTCCTCTTTTTGCACAAAATTAATAACGTGCTCCTTCATCAAATCCAGCGTAGTGAGCAGGTGTAAGATCAGGCCAGAAAAGTGGGGGACGATGTGTTCACGATACAGAGGAACAAGATGCTTTTTATGCATTCCTTGCGATAAAGTTTACCGTTGATTGTCCTAGTGGTGAATAATGGCAAACTTATTTGTCTCATGAGCTAATAGCCTGCCAATGAAGAACTTGTTTGCCGAACTTCTCCACCCCGAACGTCCTTCATTATAAAATTGCAGCCTCGCACTGTGGGACGAAACGCCAAAAACATGAACTTTTTACAATAACTCGTAAAAACGTGTTCTTAACATTTTAGTGTCTTCAGATGAAAATTTTCAAAAAATATGACGCATTTAAAGGTGATAAATCTTAGTTCACAGCTTCACCACAGGCGCCGCTGCAAACTTGATTTTTTTAAATGATGAGATAGAGAGTTAGTGTCTTCGGCAAACTTGTAGATAGTTTTAATACAAACAACATTGCTGAACACATTAACCTTCTATCTGGTCACTGTGCCGAGGTACGTGTTTTTTGAAATGGCGGTCCATGGAAACTAGTTTTTTGTGATTATTTACTAAATGTGTAGTTTTAGGTCAAAATAATGTTCTACAAAGTTGTACAAATAATCAAAATATAAATTTTCTCTGTACTCACCTTACGTCTAAAACCTTTATGGGAGAAGTTATAGAAGTTTTATTGTGAAAAATATACGTTTTTCATAGCCCTCTAGCTGGCGGGGATGCAAGTGGATGCACATGAAACCCCATAGGGTTCAAAATATAGGATGTATTATAGCATTTTATGTTGATTTCATGTGTATCCATGGTTATCCTCAAGGGTGAACTATGTGTTCTATGAAGTAGCGAATATACCACTAAAATAATCATAAATGCTAATATTCCCAATTGAGAACCCTATTATCATAGACTAACTCTAAGACCAGTAGGTCCCATACAAATACGATTTTTTTCTTGGCTCAGTCAGTACTAGCACATCGGTCCCAAGCTCAAAATAACACATCAAATCAAAACAAAGCCGCAAATATGTATAGTAAGGTGCTGGCTTCAAGGTGTACATCGGACCAAGTGGTTCTACAACAGTGAACCAATTTCAAATCGCTAGTTGCATATTGATTGTTGCTATTATCGTGAAGAAACTGATCTAATTCTAGTATTTAGCTGTTTTTCGGCGATTGAGAATTTCACTAATTTCTTCGAAGGACAGTGGTTTTCTGCCACACTTGCCTTTTGAAGATGAAGTTAGAATTAAATTTAAAATACTAGGTTGCAATTTGAACGGACTATTGAAGTATTCAGTCTGGCAGATACGGTGATCATTTCGGTAATGTTTAAGCCACAGTTTTTGGAAGTACTTGCACAGAGAAGAAACAGAACTACGAACTTCTGTAGCATCCTCTTCCATACTATTCGGCTGGATTCCGTAATACGAAAAAAAATTCTCACATACCAAATTCAAATTTGTCTCCATCGCAGTTCTCCATCGCAGTTTTTCCATATTAAATAGAGCTTTTTTTTTATCAATCCCACCTGCAATATTAATAAGAGAAGCCTACATTTCTCAACTCAACAAATTTTCTGTACCAGTAATATTGCGCATTGCGCATTGCATAAGTGCGACTATAAGAGCGTAAATGCTAATAAAAGCACGCTTTTAACGAATATGTGCTAGGAAGACTTCAAGACGATTCATCGTAAAAACCCATTTTTATAAGCGATTCTGACTTAAGATGAGACCAGTTAGAAATGTAAAATACAATACAAACTCATAATCCATGTGAGGACTGAAATTAACTTTTTCGATTTTTCATTACCTGTCATGTCAGCCATTTTTTGTACTTGAAACGCACTTTTATCAACACACGGTTTGCACGGTTTCCTTTTTTTCACCTCATGATCCGGAATCCACAATCAACAGAGAAGTGAACTTTCTCGGCTGTAGAAAAAAAACATTTGACAGGTGCGTATGTGAGTGTGTGTGTTTGTGTGAGTGCAAGTGCATGGATAGAAGTAAGAGAGGATAAAGTGAGGGGTGAAAGGATTTCCTTAAAATGTGTGTGTGTGTGTGTGTGTGTGTGTGTGTGTGTGTGTTGAAATATATTTAATTTTTAAGAGTATTGCCATAAGAGCGCGTGGGCCCTGGTATCTGCACAACTCATTAGCAACAGTTATGCATAAAATTATAAAAATATACAAAACATACAAGTTTTTACACGATAATAGGGTTCTCAATTGGGAATATTAGCATTTATGATAGTTTTAATGGTATATTCACTACTTCATAGAACACAGGTTCACCCTTGGGGATAACCATGGATACACATGAAATCAACATAATATGCTATAATACATCCTATATTTTGAACCCTATGGGGTTTCATGTGCATCCACTTGCATCCCCGCCAGCTAGAGGGCTATGAAAAACGTATATTTTTCACAATAAAACTTCTATAAGTTCTCCCATAAAGGTTTTAGACGTAAGGTAAGTGCAGAGAAAATTTATATTTTGATTATTTGTACAACTTTGTAGAACATTATTTTGACCTAAAACTGCAAATTTAGTAAATAATCACAAAAAACTTGTTTCCAAGGCCCGCCATTTTATAAAACACGTACCTCGGCACAGTGACCAGATAGAAGGTTAATGTGTTCAGCAATGTTGTTTGTATTAAAACTATCTACAAGTTTGCCGAAGACACTAACTCTCTATCTCATCATTTAAAAATAATCAAGTTTGCAGCGGCGCCTGTGGTGAAGCTGCGAACTAAGATTTATCACCTTTAAATGCGTCATATTTTTTGAAAACTTTCATCTGAAGACACCAAAATGTTAAGAACACGTTTTTACGAGTTATTGTAAAAAGTTCATGTTTTTGGCGTTTCGTCCCACAGTGCCTCGGTTGCGTAGCTTTGTCCCGTTTGCGATATGTTTCGTCATCCATCACAATGCAACGATTGGGATGCTTCCTTAACATTTTATTAAGTTTTCGGCATCGCTCTTTGGCTCATTACAGCTGTTCAATGCTTCATTTTGGCGTTTTTTTTTTTGCTTCTAGTATGCCCTGACGTTATTTCTTTTTTGACACTTGGGACAAATCCAACGGATACTCCCTGTTAGTGGTAGTGAAAGGGTTTAAAGCATGTACACTGCTTTCCATGCCAGCGCGACGCTTTCCAGCGGGAATCACATTCTGCACGAGGCTACTGTTTCATTCCAAGCGAAATATACGGTTATAACCGATTGCCGAGACGAATCGAGAGCGAGCATCAACCTATCAGAGAACACGATTCATTACCAGTACAATTTGTTTTTCCACCGTCAGCTGTCAAAGCAGTAGCCTTTCCCGTAATCATCGTCAGTAGCAATGGGCATTTTACACAAAAAGATCGATTCTGCTAAATAGATTTCCAAAATCGAAAAAAATCGATTCGAGAACAAATCGACTGCGGAAGGATCGATTCGAGGAAAATCGATTTATCTATATATATAAAAATGAAATGCTGTCCGTTCGTGACGGCATAACTCACGAACGACTCGATGGATTTATTTGATTTCCTATTCATTTGATTTGTTTCGGTTCCCAACAGGTTTATATGAAGAGAAACTTGGAAAATTTTACTAGAAAATGAGAAAAAATCATAAAAATCAAATTGTAATTTTGTTTGGGAATATCATAATATGCTAGACAGCAAGACCATCTTTCGATTTGTAAGGACAAACCAGAGGAAACTATTATAATGGCTTCGCAACTAACTAAAAACAAAGAACGAGAGAGGAAAGAATCACTGATTGTTACTTAGGACCTTTTGAGAAGATGTACAAAAAATGATAATACACTAGAGTCGCTTATTTCGGAATTTTTCACGGGGTTGCGGGAATTTAACGCGGTTTTCGTCATTCAAACGAGTAGATAACGTTCGCTTATATTTGATCAAAAAACGCGTTCCAAACCTAACTTTTCTCGCTTTTTGCAAAGTTTTTGTAAATTACGGGTTTTTACGTAGATTTAGGAATTTACTCGATTTTTTAAAGAAGTTTTTTTTTTATCGCACTCACTCCTGCGTAAAAAGTAACTTCAGTGTATACGATTTATAGCGTGTAGATGCACGTATAAACTGGAACGTTTGTATTGGTGACACCTCGCAGCGAGATGTAAATTCTAGATCAACAATAGAATACGGCCTATCAACATTTGTAACCAAATATTCCTGGGCCCTTTTTCTCTTAAGCCATAAGCCACCCACGCAAATCAATACCATAATATTGTAGGGAAAAGTTTCTCTACACGATGATGCTATAGATTGCGTGTGTAGCCTATGGCTTGCGAGAAAAAAGGCTCAAAAGTATATGTTTACAAATGTTGATTAACCCTATTCTATTGTTGGTCAAGAATTGGAATGAAGGTCAATGGAAAGTGAAGGTATTAGTTTATGTCTTTTGTGTTGAACTGACAGATGTGTAATTACGTTTTTGTTTACATTAGTATCGTTCGCTGTGTGATAAATAGTGTATCAGGAAGGTGAAATCGACGATATTACTAGAATTTAAAAAAAACACAAACTTAATCTCGATTTCAGTTAATTTCAATTAGTATTGTTGTACAATGCCTCCAACTAGACAGAATAATATCGGTCGGCTGCTAGCTCAGTAAACTCTCGAATGAGACAAAGCGACGATCAGCGTGCAACTCAAACTGAATTGGATCGACAATGGATTTCACGGGCTCGAATAATGTAGAGTGAAGAAGAAAGAGCAGCTCAAAATACAAGCGATGGAGTTTGCAAGAAGCGTAATCGGCATGTATCAGAAAGATCTGGCAACAATCGTGCCCAACATAACCTTATAAAACAATTACGAAGGCAAGCCTACATTCCACAAAATTTTGATGACAATGCGAATTTTTCAGTCACTGAAAACCTATTTCGTAAAAAATAATACAACACGCTAAGATAAGGTTACCGGAAATAAGGTTTCCATATTATCGATACTTTAGGTTTAAGTCAGGGGGTGCGACTCTATCTCAGATGCAGGATTTTTTTGTTTTGCTTTTGTGCGATGTGCGCACGTTTAGTAGATAGAAAGAAGATTTTGAAGATTTCGATGAAGATTTTTAAGATTTACTGCAAAAAGATGCAGCACGATGCAAGTTGATGGATTAAGATGCACAAGCTGAAACAAGATTTTTAAGAGATTGATTCGCTAGCGTGGGATTTTTCGATTTTGAATCAGGATTTAGATGTGTCGCACCCCCAGGTTTAAGTAGCAAAACCTAGAGTATAGGTTAAATTTACCGACAGAAATCGTTTTCATTTTACCTGTTATTTTAGTAAAGTGGATTTGCAAATTTTATCGTTAGATTTTGCTTAAATTTAGTTTAAAATGCTATCATTGGCTTGCAAGCACTTTCGGTAATAAGAACTGTAAAAAATAGTATTTTTTTACGTCTTCTCCTGCTTTCCAACAATACCGAAATTTCGGTAATCCATGTTTACCGATAATTTCAGTATGTGTACTATTGTGCGGTTTTCGGTATTTTTTACCGACTTCTCCGTATTCTTATCTTAGCGTGTAGAGTTTGAAAGTCGATTGTGCCACTAAAAAATCGATTCAGTCAAAAATCGAACAGTATAGGATCGATTCAAAATATCGATTAATCGAGCCCAAACAATCTATCCAGCAAAAAACGGATCGAGATCGCCCATTGCTATATCGTCAGTTATAAAAACGTAAACCGAATAATAAACACTAAGGAAATTGTTAAGGAGCCTAAGTTGAAGCTTTATTTCGCCCTTTTCTGCGACTACTCCAAAAGAGATGTTCGAGCTCTTTTCAGAGCTCGTTGAAAATAATTTTCCGTAGAAAGGGCCTGTTGTGAAGGAAATTTCCGTCGTTGTGTTACCAGTGGTGGTGACGGTGTTGCCGTTTGATGGTAGTGGACCATTATCGCATTACCATTACATAATACTCGAGCATACAGCGCCATACCGTGTCGACAATGTGTCGGTTTCCAGTTAGCAGTGGGCTGATTTTGTTGGCGTGAATGTTGAATATTGTCCAATTGTGAAACAGCATAGTTAGCAGTGAGCTAACGGGCAAGTGAATTCGTCCTCATCTTTGTTGGCACAGGGCCAACACTCATCGTTTCTTGGCAAACTGTCGGACTGAGTTTGTTTTTTCCTGTTGACAAAAGTCTCCTGTTTATAAAATTAAGAGTCCTTATTACATTGCCAATTTATCTCACCTGTTCTGCAAAATTGCTCGTTGATGTGCGCCTTTACGTTCAATCGTCATGGTGTCTTCTGCAAAAAGTGTGCTAATGAACAACCACACTGATGAGCAAAATACACCAAAATGTTTTAACGCAACGGTGCATATATACAAGTTATTTTGCACAACGCAGAAGAATCTTCGTAAACTGCTTAATATTATTTTTGTTATCATCTAAGAACTGTAAAGTTTTGGGTTATAAATTTAATAATTATTAAGCTTTCACTAAATGTAATGATGTTTCAATAAGAACTTAAAAACTCGCATGAGCATGATTGACCACCCACGGATGCTACTTCGTTATTGCCAGATCAGCTGTATTAACACAAAGAACCAACAGATGATGATTGGGACTTACATACATCCTCAATGTGTAAAAACTGGTGACCCATTATAAAGCAATACCGGCGCCGGCCGTGCCCGATTGATGATCAAGTAAGGAAAGAGAAAGAACATGTTCACGTGATACTCTCTTTGAGGAAAGCCGAGAAATCCTTTGCACTTCCACGAGAACTCACTGCTAAGTTGGATTGTTGTGAAAAGGTTAGCAACACGGTTCGTTTTAGTTAACAATACGCGGAGACTATATAACTAACACTATCCGCCAAAAACATGGGACTGCTCCTTTAAGCAACAAAGGTCATCAAAATTTGGTCGACTTAAACTTGACGCATTTCGTTTCAAAATTTGGTTGACTTCGATCAAAATTTGGTCGACTTAAATTTGAAGTATTTCCTTTCATCGTGCATTAAACAATGTTGCACACCCCTCATTTTGATGATGTGTGCGTGTAGCATCATGCCTTTATTTTGATTTTGAGATTAGCATGTACTGCACAGTACTGCACAATACAGTTATCAAAATGTCGTCGGTAGAAGAGAAGCAGCGCATCAAAATTAAGCTTAGCATGGAGAAAATCCAAACTACTCTCACGTCAAGTTGGCAAGATTGTTGAATGTGGCTAACTCAACTATTACCAGCGGAATCAAAGTGGAAGGAAGTTCTGTATGTAACTTTAGAGAAATACTGAAGAGAACTTAAGAGAAATTATGCAGAGAACTTCAGAAAAGTTCTGAAGACAACTTCAGGAATTTCATGCAGAGAACTTCAAGAAAGTTCTGCAAAGTTATGCAGAGAATTTCAGTTCTGCAATAAACTTCAGGTAAGTTCCGCAGAGAACTTCAGGGAAGTTCTTCAGAGAACCTCAGGAAGTTCTTCAGAGAACTCTTCTGATGCTCTCTGCAAAACACTTTATCCTCAAATTTATTTTCCATTCAAATGCCTTTTACATGCTGTAGACATATTTCTATAAAAGTACTTAAACTGACCTTACGATCGAAAATGTCTATCCGTTTGTGAGTGAAAATCATGGTGTTTTTGATATTGTAGCACAGGTTCTGAGCCCCCCATACTTAAGAGAAAACCTTTGGAGAAGATTGATCTTCTGGAATGTCTCTTTCAGTACTCCGAAGAATCCCTCCAGAATATTCCGTTCGGAATCTCTAAGGAATTCCGTAGGGAAAGAATTTCTAGGGAGTATCCATTATTTTCAACAAACTTACAGAATTTCTTGGTAGCTTTGTCAACAAACTAAAACTTTATTAAACGGCACGTTCTTGGTTGTTTTTTGGAATGAGTTTTTTTCTTTACCAAGCAGGGGTTCAAACTTCTATCAATACATGCTTCTTACCCGAGAACTACACGTTTTTTGTTTTAGTAACCTGGATAGTTCTCATGTCTGGTAGAAATTTGTATTTTATTTGTATGGGTGCCCACCTTTCCAGAGGGACGAGGTTTCTCAAACCAACATACAATCATTGCCTTCAAAACTCCCCACATGCCAAACTTGATTTCATTTGCTTGATTAGTTCCCGAGTTATGCAGAAATGTGTGTCTCATTTGTATGAGAGCCCTCCTTTCTGAGAGAGAAGAGAGAAACAATAATTAGAACCTTCCCCAGCCCCAAAAACCCCTACATACAACTTTTCAAGCTGATCAGTTAAAACTTTTCGAGTTTATAAGGGTCAGACAGACAGACAGACAGAAATTCATTTTAATATATATAGAAATCCTAAATACCTCCAAAACCCCCATATGCCAAATGTGGTATTATTTGCTAGATTAGTTCTTGAGTTATGCAAAAATTTGTATTTTTTTTTTTATGGGAGTTCGCCCCCTCCCTCCCCTCCTTCAAAAAGGGGTGGGGTTTTGAGCTGTCATAGAAACATTTCCTCCCACCAGAAACCTCAACATGCCTAATTTGTTTAATTTGTTTCATTGGCTCTCGAGTTATGCTAAAAAATGTGTTTCTTTTGTGTAGGAGTCTCCTCTTTACTGAAAGCGGAGGGAGCTCAAACCAGCATAGACATATTTCTCTCCTACAAAAACCTTCACCTGCCACTTGGTATCATATGCTTGATTTGTACTCGAGTTAAGCAGAACTTTGTGTTTCATTTGTATGGGACCCCCTTTTCAAAAAGAGGAGGGATTTCAAGTCACCTTAGAAACATTTCTTGGCTTCAAAAACCTCTACCTGCCAAATAGGGTTCCATTTACTTGATTAGTTCTCGAGTTATGCAGAAATTTGTGTTGCATTTGTATGGAAACTCGTCTCCATTCCAGAGGGCGGAGGAGTCTCAAACTACCATAGAAACATTTCTCTCCTCCAAAAACTTCCAAATGCTAAATTTGGTTCCATATGCTTGATTAGTTCTCGAGTTATGCAGAAAATAGTGTTTTATTTGTATGGCAGCCCCCTTCTTACAGAGGGCGGAGAGGTCTCAAACCACAAAAGAAACATTTCTTGCCTTCAAAAACCTCTACTTGCCAAATTTTGCTTCCATTAAGTTGATTAGCTCTCGAGTAATGCAGAAACTGGTGTTTCATTTTTATGGGAACCCCCCCCCCCCTTCTCCTCCCTTGCAAAGAGAGTAGGGGTCTTGAACTACTGTAGCAAAATTTATTGCCTTCAAAATCTGCACATGCCAAATTCGGTTCAATTTGCTTTATTAGTTCTCGAGTGATGCAGAAATTTGTTTTTCATTGGTGTGGGACCACCCCCTTTCAGATGAGGGAGGAGTCTGGAACCATCATAAGAACCTTCCGCGACCCCAAAGCATAAAAAAGTTCATACCATTAGGGATAATTTGCATGTTGGGTTCAAATTTTTTTTTCATTTGTATGACCACTGCCCCCCACCACCCCTTCTAAAGAGGATAGAGGTCTCAAACAATCGTAGCAACATTTCTTGCCTACAGAAAACTCACCCATATCAAATTTGATTCCATTTGCATGATTAGTTCTCGAGTTCTGCAGATTTTTTTTTTTATTTGCATGGAAGCCCCCCTTTCTAGAGGCGGGAGGAGTCTCGACATATCATAAGATCCTTTTCCGGACCCATAAACCCCTGCATACAAATTTCCATGGCAGTAGGAATAGTTCTCTTGTTTGGTTGAAATTTGTGTTTCATTTGTATGGGAGCCTCTCTTTCTTCAAACTACCATAAAAATATTTTTTGCTTTAAAAAACTCGCTCATATCAAATTTGGTTCCATTTGCTTGATTAGTTCTTGATGTATGCAGAAATTAGTGTTTCATTTGTATGGGAGCCCCCCTTTCCAGAAAAGGGAGGATCATAAGAACCTTTCTCAACCCCAAAAACCCCTTCATACAAAATTTCACGCCGATCGGCTCAGTAGTTGTCGATTCTATAAGGTTCAGACAGACAGAAATCCAGTTTTTATATATAGAAACTAGCTGATCCCGGTGTAAGCGTTGCTACGCCTGCCACATACTTCTTACCCAGACAATACACAGTTTGTGGCTTAGTTACCTAGATAATTCTCAGGTTTTGTTGAAATTTGTGTTTGAAATCACCATAGAAATATTTCTTGCATTCAAAAAACCCCGCATACAAATTTTGGTTCCATTTGCTTGATTAGTTCTCAATTTATGCAGAAATTTGTGTTTCATTTGGATGGGAGACCCCCCCCCCCCTTCAAGAAGGGGGAAGCGGTCTCAAACAATCATAAGAACGTTTCCCAGTCCCAAAAATCGCTGCATACATATTTTCACTCCGATCGGTCAGTCAAACAGTCAGACAGAAATTCATTTTAATATACATAAAAATCCTGCGTCCAATAACCTCCACATTCTTTTACTTGAATAGTTCTCGATTTATGCAGAAATTTGCGTTTCATATGTATGGGAGCTCCCCCACCCCTCTCAGAGGGCAGAGGGGTCTCAAACCACCACAGAAATATGTCTCTCCATAAAGAAAGTCCACATGCCAAATTTGACTCCATTTGCTTGATTAGTTTTGGAGTTATGCAGAAATTTGTGTTTCATTTGTTTGAGAGCTCCCCCCCCTCTCCACTAGAAAGCGTAAGAGTTTCAAATCACCATAGAAATATTTCTCTGATTCAAAAACCTCCACATGATAAATTTGGTTCCATTTCGCTGATTAGTTCTCGAGTTATGCAAGGATTTGCGTTTTGTTTGTACTTTCCCTTTTCAGAAAGGGGAGGGGTCTCAAATTAACGAAGTACCATTTTTTGTCTTCAAAAACCAAAAGTGTTTCATTTGTATGGGAGCGTCTCTTTCCAGAGAAGGGAGGGGTCTTTAACTATCATAAGAACCTTTACCGGCCCCAAAAATCCCTGCTTACAAAGTTTCACGCCGATCGGTTGAGTAGGTTTTGAGTCTATTAGGTTTAGACAGACAGACAGAAATCCATTTTTATATATGTAGAAGATAGGTAGCATGGATCATTTGAACAATTTGAAGCCAAAAGTTTTATATTAAATTAATATTCATCCCATTGATACCATCATCAATCCTAGAACCCCTCGTTCGTCGCATTAATTTTCTTGTTGCCATTTAGTTGACGACTACCGCCTCCACGGCCGACGATTGTTCCGAAACGAGAACCACTACCGACGATCGGGTGCTTGCCGGTTCGTCATGAACGCACCGGGGTCCGATGATGGTCTGTGGGGGCAGGGCAGAGAAGTGGATCGCGCGCGTCAAAACTAAAATCGCGCGCGACTGACTCGCTGAATGACTGACTGACTGACTGAGCTGCGGCCACAACGAACGGAACTCCGATGATCGTCATACATTTATGAACACACGCGATCCACGCGCGGTTTGCTCGGCAAAAATGGTGAGTTAGCGTTTTTCAATTTATATTAATTTCTTCATTCACAAACATCAACCGCATGAAATCCACCAACGATCGAGAATTTAATGGGAATGTGGCGGGCCAGGTGAGGAAAAGTGCGTTCGATTTTTTTTGTATGTTCTTATGCTACTCTACCGTGTGCGCGATCCATTGTGGAGCAGAATATATGTGGTGCAATGCTTGTTTGTTTTGCAGTATTTATGAGAGATATACGGTCAACTAGGTTTATTTTTTTGTTCTCGCTGTTATTACCGAGCTTTCTCGTAAGGCGCCATTGTGGGTTGGCTAGTATGATGAATCCAGTTCGGTGTCCGTTGGATTGCGGCAAATCCAGTCTGGATCCGTGCTCAAATCCATGCAACTGGGAGATGATGAATGGGTGGTTAATTCAAACAGTCAACGACCGTGTTGTCACCTGGAATCGTTCTCGTCGTCTGGACAGATGTCTGGGGACAGTCGGGATTCAAGCTATTCCTGTGTTGATTTATGATTAACAACCAAAGTGACAACCTATGCAGCAACGTAATTCAGTAACTATGTGTGTTATTTCTTTGTTCATCATATCAGCCGAAAGCCCCACTGTTGCATTCATTCAAATTGGCAGCCATGACTCCGTCACACGAATTCTTTCACCTCAGTCGCCGAATCCCGTTTGATTTAACCGCCCCGTGCGTTAGAAATCGATCCACAACCTGTAGGCCCACCACCATTCGGCAGCTTTCTCAACAGTTGCAAAGAAAACACATGACCCCCACCGATTCTTCAGACTCGAAATGTCAAATTTATGTCAAACCATGTCCAATCAAGCCAACCAGAGCTGACGAACGGGCGGCCGAGTTCGATTTCGTGAAAGTCAGTGACATTTGACAGCCTGTGTGCTCTAAACACGTCACGCCATGCGTTTCTTCAGGTGCCGCCACGTTCGGGCTCAGGTTGTTCTGAAATGGTGCGTGAAACGGTAGGCAAAAATGTTAATTTGATTTGCTGACCTACCGAACGGGTGTGGTTTTGCTCTAGATCAGCTGAGCGTTCGGTCCGGAATGAAATCCTGGACCTAATTCGAGCTACCGCGCTTTTCGTTTGGATTGTAGAAGAAGGACTCCCTGCTGGGTTATTACTGCAAGCGTGCGCGGTAAATTTCTTTGGTCTCTGGACTTTGAATGTAGCTCCCAGTGTTCCGTCGCAACCCGGGATCTCGTTGTGGAGCCCTGACAGGTTAGGAATTTTCGATCGGAACCGGTGTGGGGGAGTGTGAGGGGCACTTTGTTGCGGATTAAATCGATTTGTATTTAGGTGGTTGAAAGTTACTTCCAACTTGGCACGTGCACCCCGTTGTTTTACGCACTCGCAAGAGGTACATTTGGTGGTGGTTCTATCTAACCCAGAGATACGGCTAGGCTTAAATATCCTACCAAAGAACCTAATGATGGCACGGTTTAATTGGAAAAATGAAAAATCGCCCTTCGTTGCGCGCGGTGCATTACATGTTAAGGCTCTTTCCGGAGTTTGTTTTAGTGCCTCCGAGCCGCCTATCTGTTTTGGGCTTCATTGGAAATGGGAAGGCATTACGCACGAAATTATACCGAATCCATTTGCAGCTAATCGTTATGGCTCTCGGTGGAGATCACTTGCCCAAGACGGTGGCTCGCCGCAGTCACTTGATGTTTATTAAATTTGAATTATGACCAGAGTGCTTGCGTGCAGTCCAAAGCACTCCGGAGGACCGATCTAATTTTCTACCATCGCTGCCGAGCGCGAACCTGCAAGGAACCACTATCCGGTAAGACACACCATCTGACTAGCCACCGTTTTTGGTCGTCCGATTGATGGCCACACCAACGAAGTGTGTCTCCCCGGACTAGACCACGGCGGACGCCCGTTCTCAAACCCTGTAATTACGCGTCATTAAAGTCGAGTTGATTTGAAATTTATGGCATAATTAGCTTTTTCTCTCTCAAATTTCTTCCACTTTCACGAATGGAATGCCTCTCACTATTGTCGTCGTGCACAGGTACGAGCCCGCGGGTCCCTGTCCAGTGCCCCAGCAGATTCTTTGCTCATTTTCGATGGGGGCCTTCGGGGCTTATTATGCAATTAAAATCTGAATACGCGCACACAAACACACAAACGGTAACCTTCTTCTTGCCAAGCCCGATATTTCGGTGCGGGTGCAGAGATGGAGTAATCGCGCGCTTCTTAATGTCAGTCAATCAAGCGCGGAATTCTAGGCTTTTGCTTGTCTTTCGAGTACGAGGCAAACTACCGGAGACGAACGAACGAACGAACGAAACAATCAATTTGCTGCTCGATAAAATGAGCAACAACAAGTTGTTTTGGGTTAGTAACGAGCAAGTGTTTTTTTTTTTTCTGGTTCTTCTACGTTTTCGGGGTTTGTTTTCGGTTGGATTAAGTGGAAAATATTAGAGTGCGGGAGAGACCCAACATCCGCTGAATGACCTGACTTTCAAAGCTAACGGACCGGGTAATTTGACAGAACAGAGCTAGGAGAAATTGGAATGCTTCGGTCGTGCTGTGGGGGGATTGGAAGACCTTGGCGTTGATTTGGACGAACTTTAATGGGGAGTTGGAGCTGGGGCAGATTTAGTCGAAATGCATGTGGATAGAAAATATAAGCGAAGCGCGCTTGAATTTAATCAAAAGTTGGCATTGGCGTTTCCAAAAAATAATGATGGGTCCAACCACATTGATAACAAAACTTTTTCAGTTGTCTTATTATTTATTATTAATATAATTCTTTTGTAACCAGTTAAAGCCCGATTCAAAGTAAATTTGGTCGTATTCAAGTGATCATAACTGAATAACTAAACAACATACATGGTTGCTCAAAACTTTAAACTTTATTTATTCTGCTTTCAAAAAATCAATAACAAGTTAAAGGGTGTCCACGATAAAATTGCTCTAACTTTTTAACCGTTGAGTAGAATTTAATGAAAATTGGGCGGATTTTGTTCATAGTGCATTATTTACATCCTGCAAGTTTTAAAGTCCTGTGATCAAATCTCGTGGAAATGGAGTCGAAAGAACAGCTCGTGCGTGATAAAATCTTGCGCATTCATCACGAGAACAAGGATCTCTCGCATCGTTCCATCGCTAAAACGTTGGGAATCGCGAATTCCAGGGTGTCGCGAGTGATTAAGTGGTTCGAGGAACGGTTGACCACCGATCGGAAGCGCAGAAGTGAAGGAAAAAGTATTCCGTACAACACCAAAAATCACAACCGCGTAGTTGGGGCCTTCAACTGAAATCCGAACGCCTCCGTTCGGGATGTGGCTAAGAAGCTGCACCTAAGCCGAAGTTTTGTCCAGAAGGCCAAAACTAAAGCTGGGCTTCGAACTTTCAAGGTACAAAAGGCCCCTAATCGCGACGAGAAGCAGAACAAGTCCGCCAAAACCCGTGCCAGGAAGTTGTACCTCAACATGCTGACGAAAGTTGAATGCTGCATCATAGACGACGAAACATATGTGAAGGCCGACTTCAAACTGTTTTTCACGGCCAAGGATAAGTTCAGCGTTCCGGTGCATGTCCGCACTCAGAAGATGTCCAAATTTGCGAAGAAATTCTTGGTTTGGCAAGCCATCTGCACGTGCGGGAAGCGGAGTGCTCCTGTCGTGACCCAGGACACGATGAACGGACAAATGTACATAAAAGAGTGCCTCCAGAAGCGGCTGCTTCCTCTCCCACAACGTCCCAACAATCTTCTGGCCGGATTTGGCCTCATGCCACTACTCCAAGGACGTGCTGAAGTGGTATGCGGACAATAAGGTCAATTTCGTGCCGAAAATGTTCAATCCTCCCAACACTCCGGAGCTCCGCCCCATCGAGAAATACTGGGCGATTATGAAGCAGCACTTTCTTAAACGACCTAAGGTAGTGAAGACAGTTGAGGAACTGAAGAAAGTATGGGTTTACATGCAAAAAACGGTTGATTCACAGGTTGTGCAGATTCTTATGGCCGGGGTTAAGGCCAAGGTGCGGGCATTTGCGTATGGACTGTAAATAAAATACGAGTAAAATGGTTAAATGAAGTTTAATAGTTATTTCTCAATCCCTGAAAATTTGATGGCAATCGGATGAAAACTCGAATTTTGCGAATCAATTTTGTGTGTGGCAATTTCATCGTGGACACCCTTTACTTTGATATCTACTGAAGGCTACGTGGGTTCCCCGTGTCTTCTTAAGGTAGATACCAAATCCTCCCTATCACCAACGGTTGCATGGACGTGGCCAGGTGAGCGATCGAGGAGTGTTTTCGTGGAGATTATTGCGTGAAGAAACGTATCAGAAACTGATTTCGTTTCATGGTGGCATGCAATGTCTTCAACGAATTATTCCTCATCGTAGTTCCATCTACGAGGTGTGCAAACGTCAATGCTAATGCTGCTAATGCTAATGCTAATGAATTCAAACAAAAGTTGACAATGGCGTTTCCAAAAAACAAAAAACAAAATTAAGGGTCCAATCGGATTGATCACAAAACGATTCCAATTTTCTTATTATTTATTATTGGTATAACTCTTTTGTAGCCAGTTAAAGCCCGATTCAGAGTAAATTTCGGAGCATTCAGGTGATCATAACTCAAGAACTAAACAACATACACGGTTGATCAAAACGTCAAATAAAACGGTATTTATTACCTTTTAAACCGTCATTACAAGTTATTACATTTCACCGTTTCGATCGAAATGTCGCACTCTACTTGTGATTGATGCCACCATGATCTGCACAGTCGCAGGCGACACTGTACCGGCGAACTTATTCCACTTTAATCGCATTTGTTGTGCATTTGTAACTTCTATACCGCATCCTCGAAGTTTTCGCTTGACAATTGCCCAATATTTTTCGATCGGTCTGAGCTCAGGGCAATTCGGAGGATTAATCTCTTCGGTGACGAAATCAAAATTGTTTGCAGTATACTATTCTAGTACCTCCTTAGAGTAGTGGCCAAAACATAACGTTTGTTTTGTTTTGCCGAATTAGGAGAAAATCCGCTTTTTCAGACACTCTTTATTGTAAACATTCGACGTCATTGAGTGAGATGTAAAAACGTTGGTTTTGAGGCCACATCTGCAGATTCCTTGCCAAATCATGAGTTTCAGTTCAAACTTATCAGGACATGCCCACGACCAGTTGCCAGGTTAAATTTTTGTCGGGGGATTTGTTTATAATCAATTTTGACATATATTTCGTTATCCATTAAAATACAGCCATCAAATTTCGCCAACACTCGTTCGTATAGTAGTCGTGCTCGCTTTTTGGCCACTCTAAATTTTGTTTCAGGGAACGATTTGGATGTTTGTTACGCGCGGTGGCAAAGTTGGAATCGTATTTCTTTGCCAACTCATGTATGGAGACATTTGGGTTGCCTTTCACGGGTATTTTAACTCTTTTGACATTTTTGAGGTAGACCACGAAGGATTCTCTAGATGTTTTTGAACAATTAATTTTCTATTCTCAAGTTCCATGATCCGTAATTTCGAGATGCGTCGATCAATCGAGAAAAACTTTTTACCAATTTCTTTCTGAAAAGAACATCAAAAAATACTTGTCAAACGTTTTCTGTTCCAACCACCAGGGACGCGGTGGTGTATTAAACCGTGCGTCTAGATTCACTTTGAATCGAGCTTTAGTGTTCGTTCAAAGGGCCGTTTGTTGGGATTTCAGAAGTTTTCCCATCAGAAGACTCCTGGATAAATAAATCAATTTAATTGATAGCTGGTTTTTTTCAAAGTAAACAATTGCACTTCAATTGTAACACAAGCCATAACATTTATTCAATACTAGCTGAACCCGGTGCGTGCGCTGCTACGCTTGCAACTAAATAAAGAAAAATTTAATGTAACTGGCATTTTTATGGTTTTTTTCGGAATGAGTTTTTTTTTTCTTGAATAAGCAGGGGTTCAAACTTCTATCAAAACATGCTTCTTACCCGAGAAATATACGTTTTGTTTTTAAGTGTCCTGGATAATTTTCATTTTTGGTAGAAATTTGTGTTTCATTTGTATGAGAGCCCTCCCTTCCAGCTCTTCGATTAAAATAAAAATTTGAGTTTCATTTGTTTGAACTCCCTGCCCTTTCAAAAATGGGAGGGGTCTTGAACCACCAAAGAAACATTCTTGCCTTCAAAACCCCCCACATTCCAAATTTGATTCGATTTGCTTGATTAGTTCTCGAGTTATAAAGAAATGTGTGTCTCATATGTTTCAGAGCCCCCCTTCCTGAGAGAGTAGGGGTCTCAGACAGTCATAAGAACCTTCCCCAGCCCCAAAAAACCCCTTCATATAAATTTTCACGTTGGTCGGTTCAGAACTTCTCGAGTCTATAAGGGTCTGACAGGCAGACAGACAGACAGAAATTCATTTTCATGTATATAGAAATGTACCTTCCAAAACCTCCACATGCCAAATTGGGTTCCATTTGCTTGATTTGTTCTCGAGTTATGCTGAAATTCGTGTTTTATTTGTATAAGAGACCTCTCTTCCAGTGAGCGGAAGAGTTTCAAACCACAATAGAAACATTTTTTTGCCTAAAAAACCTCTTCATGCCAGATTTGGTTCCATTAACCTGATAAGTTCTCGAGTTATTCAGAAATTTGTATTTGCATGGAAACCCCCCTCCCACCACTTCCAGATAGCGGAGGGGTCTCAAACTTCCATAGAAACATTTATCTCCTCCAAAAACCTCCACAGGCCAAATTGGGTTCCATATGCTTGAATAGTTCTCGAGTTATGCACAAATTTATGTATCTATGTTTGTAGAATCTTTTGTTTCATTTGTATGGGAGCACCGCCCTCCAACCTAACAGAGAGAGAAGAGGAGTCTCGAACTATCGTAGAAACATTTATTGCCTTTAAAATCCCCGCATGCCAAATTTGGTTCCATTTGCTTTATTAGATCTAGAGTTATGAAGAAATTACAGTTTCATGTGTATGACAGCACCCCTTCGAGGAGAAGGGAGGGGTCTCAAACCACCATAACAACATTTTTCTCCTCCAAAAAACCCCACATGCCAAATTTGGTTCCATTTGCTTGATTAGTTCTTGAGATATGCAGAAACTTCTGTTTCATTTTTACGATAGCCTCCCTTTCTAGAGAGGGGAGGGGTCTCTGACTACCATAGAAACATTGCTTGCCTCCAAAAAACTTCCGCATACTAAATTTGGGTTCCTTTGCTTGATCAGTTCTCAAGTTATGCAGAAATTTGTGCTTCACTTGTATGAGAGCCCCCTTTCCAGAGAAGGGAGGGGTTTCAAACCATCATGAGAACCTTTTGGTGTCCAAGACGAATCCAACAAAGCAAAAATCTTGCCGAACGGTCCTTCCGCTCGCGAGTTAAATCGGGACAAAGGAAACTCCAACTCATTTTTATTTATATAAACTAACGCTAGTATTTATTCCTTGAAGCCAAGTAGATAATGTTAACCATATAGTTATACAAACACGCTAGATTGTTGGCCCAGGTTTGTAGTGGGATCTGCAAAGAGAAGTGCATAAGAGAAAACGGATTAAATATTTGTGATTTTGTAGGATTTTGAGTTTAAGAATATTTACGTTAAGGGCTCAAGCTAAAGTATTCTCGACGGCAGCCATTACCTGTAAATTTAGAATTGATATAATTCGTGCCAATCTTTATAACAATCGAGATTTATAAATTTGAAATAGCGAGGTAAGTTTACGAGAGCAAAATAAAGTATAGGAAAAAATACATGGAACAGCAATTCACCTTACCCAACTAGCACAATACAATCATAATTAGTTGTAGTAACTCGATTGTGATTTAGCAAGTCATATTTGTGTTATCTCACCTGAATGGCAACAAGTGTACTACTAGGGTAAGGACTATTGACATTGCTAACGTATATTGTTCGCCACGTTGAGAAGTATGTAAAATTATGCCTATTGTTACCATATCACAAATACAAGTTACAGCGGAGAGGTCGGAGCTAGAAAACCGACTCATCATATCTTGTCAACTAACGCAGAATTCAACGAGTGGTACCTGGAGAAGTTTGCTTCGTATTCGGACCTCACCAGGAGAACAGCAATTTGGCTACGGTTTGTGAAGTTTCTGCAAATCATTCGTGATAGGAAACCGACAAAATTCATAACGACGGCGGAAATAAGAGCAGCAGAATATACACTAGTGCGCTGTGTTCAGCAAGAAGCCTTTCCCGAAGAATGAAGGGCACTTTCCAAAGGAGAATCAGTTTCAAGGAGATCCTCGCTTCGTTGGTTCAACCCATATATCTCTGAAGAAAGGTTGATAAGGATCGGAGGACAGCTGGGCCATTCTGCAGGGCAAGATGACACTAAACATCCGACGATTCTTTCTGCTAGACACAAGCTCACCCGAATGGTTATCACACACTACCACCGACAACTGCTAAACGCTGGTCCGCAACTATTACTCGGAGCGCTACGTCTACGGTTCTGGCCACTGAGTGGAAGGAGTGTCGCTAGAAACATTGTACATAAATGCTTTCGTGCTAAACCGAAGACTATTCAACAGTTAATGGGAGAGCTGCTTGCTCCAAGAGTCACTGTATCTAGGCCATTTTCGCAGACTGGCGTGGACTACTTCAGCCACCTCTATGCAAGACCAGCCCCACGACGATCGGTCGTTAAGGTTTACGTGGGGGTTTTTATATGTCTTTGTACGAAGGCTGTGCACCTGGACTTGAGTACGGACCAGTTTCTACAGGCTGTGCGACGCTGTATTCAGACAACGGAACTAATTTTGTTGGTGCCAGGAATAAGATGCAAAAATTCATTGCATTACGTAGCCCAGAACACCAAGAGGGAGTGGACAAGGAATGTGCGAACCAAACAATCCAGTGGCACTTCCATCCGCTCAGTGCCCCACATTTTGAGGGGACTGTGGGAAGCAGCTGTACGATCAGCTAAGAACCACCTAATCAAGGTAGTTGATGAAACAACAATGCTTATAGAGGACCTTAATACTTCGTTGGTTCAAGTTGAAGGATGTCTCAACTCACGACCACCAACGCCAATGTCCGATGATCCCACCGATCTTGAGCCCCTCACGCCAGGCCATTTCCTAACAGGTTCGTTGTTACAATCCCTTCCTGAATCGAACCTGGAAATCCTAAAACTGAATCGCCTGAACCAATTTCAGTTAGAACAAAGAAGGTTGTAGGATTTCTGGAAGCGGTGGAGAAGGGAATACCTTTGCCAACTTCAGGACAGGACGAAGCGATGGAAGCCACCAATTCAGATTGAAGTTGGCAAGCTGGTTGTCGTACGTGACGAAAACTTACCACCGATGAAATGGCGTTTGCTACGGATCGATCAGTTGCATCCAGGAAGCGAGGGAGTCGTGCGTGTCGTAACCTTGAAAACGGCCACAGGCTTAATGAAACGTCCCGTTGAAAAACTCTGCTGACTACCAATCAACGGCGATGATCAGTACCAGCAGTTGCAGTAAACATCAGCTTAGAGCGTATCCTTCCTTCCTTCCTATTCCCATCGAAGAGGATTCCCCTTTTGTTTCTCTTTTCAGAAATCTGCAATTTCAGGGTGGGTGAGTATGTTCGCGACATACCTAACCCAGCTACGCCTCTGCTACTGGTGCTACACAATTGTTACCCAGTTATCGATGCAGTTGATCATGATCATGATTATCATCACCACACTAGCGAAAGCCCGAAGCACAACAAAAGGTACAAATGACAGCGAAAGTGTCATCCGCAACTGTGGTGGTACCTACGATCAACAGAAGTAGTATTGATTGTACGGGTATTATCAAATCGCCGATGATAGTGGACGGTACGGAGAGTCGACGGCAGTTCTCGTGCTCATGGAACGACGGAGAAAACATCTCATGAGTGCGATTGCGGTCAACTGATGACGACGGAGCTTCAGATGTGTTCTTGTTTGAGTATTATTTGAAATATTCAACCGGTGGGTGGATCGGAGTGCGTGTTAGCATTATGAAATATACGTGTTAGAATCTAAAAATAAATGTTGTAATCAGTGGAGTAAATGAGAATTGTGTTGTAAGAACTGGCATACTTGTGCGTTTATTTGTTGAATTTGTTGAAACGGAGGTAATTGGGTTCCTCAACACCTATTGTGTGGAATGCGGACAAGAATTGCAAACAAACACAGAAACGATACAGACCCACGGGGTTAAAAAAAAAGCTTAACTTTTTACGAACAGGTAGACCATGTCCGCGACCGATTATAAACCGTCTTGGTCATCTTTGGAAGCACCATCCACTGCACGGTCAAAGGCTGCCCACAAGATGCGAGTCTTACGCCGGCTCATCACCGCTCCTGTCAGCTCGAACAACCGAATGGAGAATGTATAGGTAAATTTTTTGGTTTATTTTTCATTCTTTGTCTCATGTTGTAGTTTATATCTTATTCAGGTTTTGCCCAATGGGCTCTTCAGCTTTGTTTCAGATGTGTTGAAAATTATCAGTGTGTTTCTTGTTTAAAATCAGTTAAAAAATTATTAGTCAAAAATTGATACCGTATTTACCTTATTACACTACAACTACAACTACAATTTGAAAAGCCTAGAGGTGGAGAACCATATTCCGGATGATCTGGTGATTCGATGTCAGGCAACGTGCTCTATACCGATTGATAAACTCACTGCATAGCTCTTCGAGTAACTTTATCTCGGTCAGACGCTGGATCTCAGATGTTTTAGTCCTCGGAGGGGTGTTCTGGATCTTTCTAAGGAACATATTCCGAGCAAGCTGAAGTTCCAGGGGATGTGTTTTAGCGCAACTCGCCCTGAATAGCATGCCGTATTCGTTGACTGAGATTATGATTTGCTAGTAGACAGCAAGCTTGTTTCTTGAGATAATGTTGACCTTCTGTTGATCCAGTTTTATCTACCAGCTCCCTGAAAATATGCTTGCTCACTAAGGAAACGCCAAGGTAGACAGCTGATTTGGTCCATTTCACCGTTGTGAAATGGAGGTGGCTGACGCGAATCGATTTTGAACGGAGGCTGACGGGCAGTGTTTAGGCGGTGATTCAATTTGATCTGATGGGCGGTACGTTTGGCACGCGAAATTCATTTCGTTCATCAGAGGTGGTGGACGGCGTTGACCCAGCCGGGACTTGTTGGATGCCTGCTTGAGGATCGCCAAAAACTCCACACGTATAGGGCAGGTTCGATTGCTGCTCTCATGATTTGCGCTGCAGTTGGCGCACTTCAGTGGGGCACCTTCGTCCATCGGGACCCAATCTTTAGTGGCGTGCGCTTCGGCAAACTTGCCACACCGCGATTTAATATGGCAGTTTTGGGCCACATTGCGTCACGTCGTGCGTGCGGTTCCACTTGAAGATGTTGTTACAGAGGGCCCGCGTCTGATCAGGTCCGACATCGTGACGGGACCCTTCTCCAGGTGTACCATATAGAGTAAGTTCCGATGATTTCCCTGTTGCTGTCGTCTGATAGGGAACACCTTCAGTGATTTCAGAGCAGTCGCTTGCAGCTAGGTCAGCTCCACAGCACGGTAGTAAGCTTCCGTCGAGCACATTATTTTTGTGCCCGTACTGCACAGCTTGCATAGCGCATTAATTTTAATCGCTGTAAGCTCAGTTCTAAGTGAAGCGATGTCTCTTGACGTGATGAACAGGATCGGTATCTTAACCTGTTTTGGTATCTCCTGTACCAGGAGCGCAGCAAAGCGATTGTTCACTAGTAGTCAGCCGTTGGGGTCCGAAGGACCGGTGTCGTCATGCCGTACCGGCTTGAAGCTGCTGGGTTTCGGTATAGTTTTGGGAGCTGATGTCGCTGGCGCAGATGTGGTTGCACAACTTTGAAGCTCTTCCGTCTTGCTTGCCACCACTGATAAATTAGCAAGCGCCTGTGGTAATTCATTAACCGGAGGCGCATTCGCAAAATCTCGGACGACAGGGAAAAATAAGGAGGATTAAACTTCTTATCGAGTTAGCGAATAACACGACCAAACGTGTCGCTTGGTCGAACTCGAATGACTTTTCCTCGCTGATGAAGCATGTGGTATGTGGTACATCCCTATAAATATCGTTCGGTAGTACATAGGGTAGGGAACGGCTTCAGCACCCCGGGACACTATTCCAAGCACGGGGTAAACGACAGACAGACAGACAAACAGTTTTCAGTTGTTTTAATTGAGTTCTCGTTATGATTAGATTGATCCTCCTCGCGAAAATAAAAAGTGTGAAAAAATGGTTTTGCGGTTTTTTACCGGTGTAAAAAAAGTGTGTGTGTGTGTATGCCTTCCGGAAGTACCTCGCAGGAAGTACTGGGTGAGGCATTTCCATTTTAAGAAAAAAAAAATTCCAGAGAGCGTGTAATGGCACTTTAACCTTCAGCAGTACAAAGCTTAGACATTAATTAATTAATGATGAGCATTATCAGACATTCTTCTCATTTCAGAGAGCGAGTAATGGCGCTACAACCATTAGCCATATGCGGTTCCGACTAAAGTTAATGCTTAAGTCCCAACCCTTTGAAGAGAAATGTAGAATCATGTAACTTTTCCCAATGTTGGGTTACCGAACCCTAACCAACACCGATTGGGGGGTAATTAATCATACTGCCAGTGTGGTGGGCTACTGTAGGCGACAAATCGCAGCAAACTGAATTTTGGTAGATTTGGGGTTTTTTTTGGTATTCTATCCAACCATTTCCACACATCACATCACACATCCGTCCATTCACGCAGCACATATATTTTGTCCGTATCACAAAACATACATTTTATTTGCAGTATTTACATTTGTACAAACTTCTACGTCACACACAATCAACACAGAACATTATCCATTGGGGCTCTGCTCCATCCTTCCCGAGAGTCAAAGCGGACACGACTGCTGAACACCAGATCATCCACTATCCAACAAGCAGAAGATCCCAAGCGGTGACGTCACCGATAACGATCGCTTATTGTGATCGCTGTCGCTATCGGTCGATGTGGTAGGGAGAATAGCATCTTGGATCGGAGGAGCGATCGTTGGGAGAGAAAGTCCTCTCATTCAGCAGTTGCGTAGCGAGAGTAGGGTGATGTTACTCCCGAACATACTCAATTGTAATCGCCCACCGATCTTCATGGACCCATCATGTTTGCAGATGAAAGGGTTAACGTATTGCTTGCAACGGCAGTGATATCAAGGTTCAAGGTATTGGACAGGCATCAACACAGGTGAAACACAAAATCCAAGCTAAAATCCGTTCTGGATCCACGGATTTTATGCAAGTGCTGAATTTCTTGGTATTATCCAAGGTTACAGTAAACTTACCGACGGCTACCATTAAGCACAACTCGCGGTATCACTTTGGCAGATCCTGGTTTCTTCAGTTCAAGCGGAGTGGATATGGTTCTTGGCATAGAATCGTTCTTTAATCTCTATCATACGGGTTACAAAATGCCATTGGGTGACAACAAGCCAACATTTGTGGAATCAGTGTTTGGCTGGGTGGTCTGTGGTACACTGAGGCAACCACAGCCATCTGAACAGGTGCATTGCAATCTCGTCGTATCGGATTCACTTGTGGAGCTGCTCACTAAGTTTTGGTCTTGTGAAGAGGTTGAAGTAGAAAAAATGATGAGGTAGTGCAAAGGCTTGGTGAGTCAAGAGAAAAAGCCATGCGAAGGTTCTGCAGCACGGAGTGCCGCTTAGCGAAGGATGACGATCTTCGCCAACATTACGTGGCCTTCATGCAGGAATATAAAAAATTTGATCATATGAGAGAGATCCATGACAATCCGGACAGCCGTATCAAACGGTACTTTCTACCACATCACCCTGTAGTGAAGGAGGATTCTACTACAACCAAGGTTCGGGTAATATTTGATGCGTCCTGTAAAACTTCGACCGGTGTGTCATTAAACAATGCTCTTTATACGGGGCCAGTAATTCAGGAGGATCTACGGTCAATCATCATTCGCGGGCGTACGAAACAAATCATGATCGTGGCAGATGTTGAGAAAATGTTTCGCCAGATCGGGACATGTGCAGAAGATCTTCGATTTCTCAACATACTTTGGCGTGATTCACCTAAGGATGATATAAAAACCTACGAGCTGTGAACAGTCACATATGGAACCAAATCAGCACCGTTTCTAGCACGAGAACACTGAAACAGTTGGCGGTCGATGAAGGTCGCCGATTCCCTGCAGCAGCTCTTGCTCTGGAGCAGGACATCTACACGGATGACGTTATGAATGGTGTAGATGACCTAAACGAGGCGATTAAACTACGCAAGATGATGACAGCAGGAACGTTCCATCTGAGAAAAAGGGGCATCCGACAGCCCAGAGGTATTACGAGGCGTTCAACCCCAAGACTTGACGATTTAACAGGCAGACCATCCGTGTCAACTCTCGGCTTGATTTGGATTCCCGATCAGGATAAACTAAAATTCAAATTCAAGGTCCCAGTATTGGATCCTGATGATCAACTCATGAAACGGAAAATACTATCCACAATTGCAACATTGTTTTATCCAACGGAGTCAGAACACAGCAACAGAGACATGGATTACATAGAAAGCATTTGTCGGATCTGTTTGAGTGGTGGAAGCACGGATATCGACTTTCTACTAGTTAACGTTTTTGAGTCCCGAAAGGTTATGAAGGAAATGTCCAAGCCGGAATTCTCAACAGTTCAGTCACTTCAAACGATCTGTGGATTGAAGTTATCTACAGATGACATCTACCTTAAAAATATCTGTTCGGTGTGCCTTTCGCGCTTGGAGGAAGCCAATAGGGAGCCTAAGTCCCAAGTATCACAGGAAACTCTATACGACATGCTGTCAATCAAGACAGGTACTTCGGAGCATGCTGCCGAGGTGGATTTTCACAGCTGTGGACAGTCCACAACGAGCATCAAAACATAATTCCACTAGAACACGAAGGAACGGCCATTTTTTTAACAAATGTTTGCTCTGTACACCAAATAGGGCATTCTGTTTAACTATTCTCTCTGACTATTCATTTACCTTTTCCTTTGATATCTACTGAAGGCTACGTGGGTTTCCCAACGTGTCCCTATCTCCAATGGTTGCATGGACGTGGCAAGTGAGCGATCGTGGAGTGTCTCCAAGGAGATTATTGCGTGAAGAAACGTATCAGTAACTGGTTTCGTTTCATGTTGACATGCAATGTCTTCAACGAATAATTCCTCATCGTAGCTCCATCGACTCCAAACTTCAATGCTAATGCTAATGCTGATTTAAAAACTAATCAAGCAAATGGAATCAAATAGGACACATGCCCCAGCTCTTCGAAAACCAGCAACTAACAAGTTCTAATGCTTAGAACATCTCATGCCCTTTGGTGATTTTCTATCAACCAAAATCGCATTAGTATCATGACCTTCTTGACCCTCTCAACTCGTCCTCCCAATTTATGCAAGCGCAAAGACATGCTACACTTGCCGACCCGAACCAATCTCCCGTCGTGCTCCGGCAGCATAAATTCTTCGCTTTGTCATTTTCTACCCGCTTAGGCCGGCTCGGAGTTCCATTCTTGGTCGCATCGTCGATCCAATTTGCATTTCACTACATTTTATCCCGCCGAACCAATAATCAACCGAGGCGAAGATGTTATCGCCCTGTTTATTTGTGTTTTATTGTAACGTTTGCATTCACTTATTACCAACCTCCTGCGAAGAGGAGATGGCTTTCTCCGCATGGGCACTGTCTCCAAAGTACCTGCCAACTTGAATCCGCGATTGCCCGATCATTCGGTTCGGTATCAGTATTCTATTTAGTTGGTTATGTTGCCACTGACTGCGGGCCACGCCATGGCCATATAGTTCCTGCTCCTGCTGCTGCTCAGTTGAAGTTCACCTGCCAGAGGAATGGAGGATGCTGCGGTGCAGCGGTGCATATCGATTGCAGCTCGGTCCAAATTTGCATACAGCAATTTGCAATAATAAAAGTTGGCTGAATTTTTCATTCCAATTTCAATAAGCTCCTCATCCGAAAAGAGATTGCGGAATTTGTGAAGCTACTCCCTGCTGCTGCTGCTGCTGCTGCTGCTGCTGCTGCTGTCCATTGAGTCTTCTGGTAGCAGCAGCAGCATCTCTGGAAGTGATCCGTGAGGGATGAGGAACGAGGTGGAAAGATCTCCATCTCACATTCTCTCGTCGTCGCCGTCGTCGTCGTCAACTGGAGAACAACCTTCGCAAAGACTGGTGGTGGCCAGCAGCAGGAGAGGAGACGTACGGTATTTGTGTACATTTAGTTACTCAATGTTGCTTGTTTTCGAACTTTAAAAAATATGCAGATTATTACACAACGAACGAAAGCTGACCACCGTGAGATACGGACGTGAGGACATTGCAGCCGAGCGAGCGGTAAGATCTACCAAGCGAGCACGAGGTGGCCTCATTCATTGTGCAGTATTTTGTGCATTTGCTGATCAGGTCGCGTCTTCTTGGAATGAGTTTGCAGAGCCGATGATGACGGACGGTGACGACTGGGACGCTGCATGTTTATTCACTTGCGCCCATCCGGAGTTAGGTCACCATTTTTGCGCGCAATTCATAGTTGAAGGTTGCCCAGAGGTATCAATCCTTCAGTTATAACCCGAAGAAGATGGTTTCATGCACTCGGCAAGCAATCACATCATCTTCCGATCAACCAATTGAAGTGCACTTTCCAGACGATCGAATTGCAATCGGCGATGCACATTGCAATCGGCAGCCATCACGCAATCCGCAACATGCTTCACAACTCAGTGAGCGAGATAATGGAAACGAGGCAAAACAAAAAAAGGATGCCCCGAATGATTAGCATACGTCGACAGATAAATATTGTAAATATTGATGACCCCTTAATCGGATTCATTTACGTCATTAATCATTGTATCGATTCGCTGTTTGTTTGTCTGCTGTCGGCGCGACAAGTTGACGAGGTACGGCTCAGGCGGGGGAGGAGTTGTTCGTTTGTGGAAAGTATGCCGCCCAGTTGCGATTGAGAACACACTGTAGTACATATGTTGATGCTGCAGTCCGTGTTGCCGGAGTTCCTTCCTTGTCTAAGACCTGTCCGCAGAACCGCGCGTTTATGCACCAACCTCCGACAAACAAATAAACTCATAAAGTCGTCGATTGATCGAGTTGCGTTGGAGTTGAAAGTGACTTTGCATCGGACATGGCGGGAGGTTCCGAGATCGATTTGCGTTGTGACTCCCTCGATGATGATTTATGATGAAGGTTCGCAGGCGGAGGAAAAAGGGCCCAACGCGTGTTGAATTTGCATAGATTAATGGAAAGCGATAAATAATGCTCTGCTTTCCAGCGTCAGTTTTCTCAGAAGAAGGAAAGGCGGGCAGCCCGTTTGATGCAAATCTAGAAATGCACTTTCGTACCTCGTTTGATGGGATTGCTATTGGAACGATTCGAGTGCGATAACAACTGGTTCGAAACCTAGAAGGCCAACACTTTCGGGATAGGTCAACAGGATGCTGAAAGTAGGGCACGGGATTTCTTGCTGCAAATCTTTTAAGAAGATTATCCAGATTTGATAGTTGACTTTCACTATAGGGGGCTAGTTTCAAAATTTTGGTTAGATAAGGTGATTGAGTTTCTGGATGTCAATAGCTTTCAATTCATTCAATTTGAATCTTGTATAATTTGATTGGAAGAAATAGTATAAATGCATACAGTTGGCAAAAAAGCATATTTAAGTTAAGCTGGGATCTGAGTGGCATAATGTCGAAGGTAATGTCAACTTAAGGTACTTACACTATTGTTTTTTATAAATAATTTCTAAATATTTATTTTTGCAGTGACTAAGTAACAATTTCAGTTTTATTTCAGCCGTATCGAAGTTCAAGATCATACTTACCAGAATTTCAGGAGAAATTCCCCAAGAATCAGAAGAGGACTTATCAGAGCTTTTGAACGAAGTGGAGGGAAGAGGACTTCTTTGAAGTTAGGAACCCTTTAGAGGTTTTGGAGTTCTTGCCAGAAATTCCAGATTGAACTTCCCAGAAGTTCAGAAAATAAACTTCCTCAAATTTTAGACGGGAACTAACCAGGAAGGATACTTCCTAGAATTTCTCAAAATATCAATCCTCAGGAAGTGCTATTCTGATTAGGCAAAGCTCAGAGGACACCATTTCAAAATTTTAGAAAAAGAGAGAGTGCAGAATAAGCCTTTCCAGGAGCATTGTGGGTACTTGTTTCAAATTTGAGCACAAATTTCCCAATAGTTCCTGAACAAACTTCCTCAAAGTTCTGGAGAAAACTTCCGAAAAGTTCAGAAGTCAAGGAAGAAACTCCAAGTTCAAATTAAAGGGAATTTTCTTAGAAATTTTGGAGACGGCTTTCCCAAAATTTTATTAGAAGTTTGGAAAGAATAAAATCAAGAAAAAACTTTCCCGAATTTTAGAAATAAACTTACCAGAGAACTACCTGTAAGATCAAGAAGGAATTTTTCCAAAAATTCAGTAAAAAACTCCTCAGAAGTTTCGAAGAGACTAAAAGTTTAGTTGGAACTAGCCAGAAGTGCTAGATAGCTTCCCTTAAGTTTCGAATCGAACATTCTAGCATTTCAGAATGAGAAATTCTCGAAGTTCAGGTAGATACTTTTGATAAAATTAGGACGAAACTTTTCAGAAGTATAGGGGCAGCTTTCTAGTAGTTCAAGCAGGAACTTCTCATAAATTCAGGAACAAACTTCCCCGAAGTTCAGGAGAATACTCTCCTGAAGTTCAGAAGAGAACATTTTGGACAACAACTTTAAGAAGATTTTCCAAGAAATTCTGGCGAGTACTTTTCCAAAGTTTTGCGGAAACTTTTCTCGTAGTTCAGGATGGGAATTATCAGTTGTTAAGAAAGCAACTATGTTCAGGAAAAAACTTTCCAAATGTTTCTGGAGGGTAAGGTTGGACTCTAAAATGTGAATTTCGAATTAAATAAGAAGTGACTGCCAAGAAGTTCATGAGGAATTTTGTCTGAAGTTCAGGAGGAAACAAACAATCCTGGTCCTTAAAATCCAAGAAAAAGATCCAGATGCGTTTAAAAATCACACATATAGCGTAAATGACATAACTCGCACTTTTATTACGTCTTTTTGTTGGAAGAAGTCTAATTTAAAAATAATAAAAAATTACAGAGTTTCATAACATTCCCAGACATTTCAAATTTTTATCACAGATTTTTGAAAAAAATATCTGGCATCCCTGATCCAGACAGTCGTATCAAACGGTATTTTCTACCACATCACCCTGCAGTGAAGGAGGATTCTACTACAACCAAGGTTCGGGTCGTATTCGATGCGTCCTGTAAAACTTCGACCGGTGTGTCATTAAACGATGTTCTTTATACGGGGCCAGTAATTCAGGAGGATCTACGGTCAATCATCATTCGTGGGCGTACGAAAAAAATCATGATCGTGGCAGATGTTGAGAAAATGTTTCGCCAGATCGGTGCATATGCAGAGGACCTTCGATTTCTCAACATACTTTGGCGTGATTCTCCTAAGGATGACATAAAAACCTACGAGCTGTGCACAGTCACATATGGAACCAAATCAGCACCGTTTCTAGCAACGAAGACACTGAAACAGTTGGCGGTCGATGAAGGTCGCCGATTCCCTGCAGCAGCTCTTGCTCTGGAACAGGACATCTACATGGATGACGTCATAAGAGACGTAAACGAGGCGATTAAACTTCGCAACGAACTTCAGCAGATGATGGCAGCAGGAACGTTCCATCTGAGAAAATGGGCATCCAACTGCCCAGAGGTTTTACGAGGCGTTCAACCCCAAAACTTGACGATTCAGCAGGCAGAATGCGTCGACTTGGAGCGGCACCCATCCGTGTCAACTCTTGGCTTGATTTGGATTCCCGATCAGGATAAACAAAAATTCAAATTCAAGGTCCCAGTACTAGATCCTAATGATCAACTCACGAAACGGAAAATACTATCCACAATTGCAACATTGTTTGATCCAACAGGACTCGTGGGTGCAACAGTAGTGGCAGCGAAGATATTTATGCAACGTTTATGGACCTTACAGGATCAAAATGGTGCAAAATTGAGCTGGAATGACCATGTACCTAAAACGGTGGGTGAGACATGGCATCAATTCTATGCAAACCTACCATTGTTGCGTGAGATTGAGGTTAAACGGTGTGTGGTCATACCTTTGGCGATCAACGTAGAAATTCACACATTTTCCGATGCTTCGAAGAAATCATACGGTGCCTGCCTTTATATACAGAGTCAGACATGAGTCCGGCTGTTGAAATCGAGATCAAAGATTGCACCATTGAAAACTCAATCTATCCCAAGATTAAAGCTTAGTGGAGCTCTGTTGACTGCTCAACTTTGCAGGAAGGTGAAGGAGTCAGTCCAAATAGAAGCAGAAGTTTACTTTTGGCAGATTCAACGTGTGCTAAAGTGGATCAGCGCAGTTCCAAACATTTGGACAACTTTTGTAGCCAATAGAGTGTCCAAGATTCAAAACCTTTCTGAAGGAGCAAAATAGAATAATGTACCAGGTTCTCATAATCCCGCAGATTTAATTTCTCGACGAATCTCTCCGCAACATATCATTGACCACCGATTGTGGTGATCTGGCTCAGATTGGCTTCTCAAAGAAGAGGAACAGTGGCCATCCAAACTTCCTATGATTGAAGACGTAGGAGACGACGAACTACGTCGCTCTACAACAGTGGCAACGAATGCCATGCCGCTAGAAGAGTTTAGCGAATGGTAGATTTCTAAATTTTCTTCGTACACTCAGGAAATTATCCATACGATTTTCATACTATCGGAACTATAAACCACAAAGCAATGGTCCAAGACTTATTCCATACGAAACCGTATGAAATGATCATTGTTGCATTGGTCGAGACCAACATGCCTTTTATACACTTTCAATTGACATCACTTATCAAGCGTGTATTGTCTCGTGGGATTGTGGCTCGTCTCTGGATCACGAGGTGGATGGTTCGAATCCCGATAGCAACTTTGTTTTTCTGTGAGGAAAGTTTTCATGCAATCGACCAATGAATTTTTCTCCATTAGAAAATCGCATGAAATTTACAATTAATATCTTCTGGCAAATTTCCATACGATATTCCTGTGAATTCCTCTCGATTTGTTCGCTCAGTGTAGGTACATAGATTGAATTCGGCGCAAACCTTTTTGTTTGCTTATGATGAACCTTTTTAGACAACCAACGACAACCAAGGAGAACACGAAGAATGCAAAATTTCTGAGCACGGAAGAATTGAAGAAGTCAGAAGCAGTACTGATTCGTCAGTTCAAAAGGTAACGTTTCTGGAAGAGTGAAAAACCTTATCGAAAGGATCAACAATTGGAAGGCGATCATCACTTAAATGGTTCAATCTCTTTATCTGCAAACGTGATAGGTTAATCAAGATCGGTGGGCGATTACATCATTCTTTAGAAGCAGAGGAAGTGAAACACCCTATCATATTGTCAGCCCGTCATCTTCTAACCAGAAAGCTAATTCGTCATTATCACGAGAAACTTCTCCTTGTCAGTTCACAGTTATTGTTATCTACCATGAGGCTACGATATTGGCCTATGGGTGGACGGAGTCTGGTGCGACAAATTGTTCACATATGCGTAAAATGCTTTCATGCACGACCCTCAAAAGTACAGCAATTTATAGGAGAGTTGCCGTCGACGAGAGTCACTGTTTCTCGTCCATTTGCTCGAACAGGTGTTGATTATGTCGGTCCTGTTTACGTGAGACCTCGTCCCAGACGATCAGCGGTCAAGGCATATGTCGTCGTTTTTATCTGTATGTGTACGAAACCAATCCATATGGAGCTGATTACAGACCTCACCACGGAGCGGTTTCTCCAGGCTCTAAAACGATTTCGATTTATGTCACGCCGAGAAAAACCTAGTGACATGTTTTCGGCTAATGGGACAAATTTTGTCAGAGCCAATAGTCAAATGATCGAGTTGCGTAAACTGGTCAATGACCAGCATCATCATATCAAAGGAGTGTACGTCGGAAGGGATTATATGGCATTTCACCCCACCGTGCGGCCCTCATTTTGGTGGTATCTGGGAAGCTACTGTGCGATCTTGCAAAATTCACTTGTTGAAGGTATTGGGTGAAAATGTTCTACCGTCCGAATACATGAGCACACTCATTACTCAAATAGAGGCATGTTTAAATTCACGACCGTTGATGCCGACGACCGTTGATTGACAGAAGATCCAGATGACCTAGAATTCAACAACGGGTGGGATTATTTGTAGTGGATGGATGAAAAAATCTTCACCTCGACCCCAGATGAATGTTGTTGTTCGGCCGGTGCCACGTGGCGTGACGACTTTTGGTCACATGAAGCCTAATAGCAGTTGTAACTGGTCCTGACAGCTCAGACGAATCCATCCGTGACTCGTTCAGGGCTCAGACGATTCTTCATTAACGTTTAATAACGGCTGTGGCACAGTATGGAGATGAAGGAAGGCTGTGTGGAGATCTACTACAGTGAACGAATGGCACGAAGTGGCAACCAAGGCTATTGAAGCAGACTAAGCGATAAAATGGGGAAATGGTCCCACCTTCAATCCAGAAGCTTGCTGGTACACCAGACCGAGTTTTTTCAGGGAAGCAGTTGAAACCTGGCATACAGGGCAAACAGAGCAATTCACCCGGAGGTGGATCTCCGTACAGCCGTTAATAAACGTGGAACGGTTCTCAAAATGGTTGGGTACGTGGTCAGAGCGATTCGAAGATTCCTGGGAGTCAAAGCGGAGGATCCCTTGACGCAAGAAGAGTTGAAGAAGGCGGAAGTCTTAATTTGGTGACCGATGCAGATGCAGAAATACGTGAACTAACACACAACGCTCACCTACAACAAAGAACGTCCGGAAGCGAAGCCGAAGCAGGTCGGCAGGTCGAGTATGCTGATCAGAATGTCTCCGATGCCCGACGACGATGGAGTTCTTCAGCTGAATAGCAGAATCGTGGCTGCATCCGTGGTAGCTGAAGACGCGAGGTTTCTAATCGTCCTCCTCAAAGTTAAGCGAGTGACGGAATCACTCACTCGCTCTACTTAGGAAGTTATCACGTTCGTTATCTACATGGGAACCAACAGTGGTCAACGAGCTTAGGCAGCGTTTCAGGATTCTTCAACTACGCACGGTGGTTACAAGAGTGGCTAAGCGATGTCAGCACTGTCGAATCCAAAAGGTGGAACTGCGGCCATCAAATATGGCCCCACTTCCAGCAATTCGGCTAACTGCTTATGTACGGCCATTTGCTTCGGTCATACACACTGCGGTGGACTATTTCGGACCAGTATTCGTCAAGCAAGGTCGTAGCTTGGTGAAGCGTTGGGTAGCACTCTTCACGTGCCTGTCAATCAGAACAGTGCACATCGAGGTTGTTCACAACTTGTCCACCCAGTCATGTGTAATGGCCATCAGGAGAATTGTGGCACGCAGAGTATCACCTTGAGTCGTTGGATCCGGGAATATCTGCCAACGTTAGCACGGCACACCAAATGGTTCCGGCCGGTAAAACCATTGAAACGCGGTGATCTGGTGGTAGACGAATGCCAACCAAATGGTTAGATTCGAGATCAGATCATAAATGTCGTGAACGCAATTTACGGCCCAGTTCGACGCGCTTTGGTATACACATTGAGAGGAACGATCAGTCGTCAAGAATATTTTTGAAAAAACTTAAATAACTCTATAGACGGTTTTCGCCCCAAATCGTATTCGGAGTTAGCAGCACCTCTCAGATTACAACGAAACTTTGTGAGTGTGTAGACCATGACTAGATAAGCCACTTTGCATACTTAGTTTTTAATAACAAAATACACTGAAAAAAAAACAATGGGACATGAAAAAGCTTCTGTTAGAAAAACTTTGTTTCCTTAAAAGTGCCCATCTTGTGATGTATGAACGGTTGGTACACAACATAATTATCTATCTTGAGACAAAATTTCATCGAAATTACAAATGGTGTTTGAATCGACTTTGAATTTTATAAATGTTTTTTTTTAGTGTAGGACTCATTTTTTAGTTTTAAAAATATTTTCTCGGAACTTGACTTATTTTGTGATAATCACCCATCTAGAAAAAAAAAAATGAAGAAACTAAGTATGCAAAGTGGCTTATTTAGTCATGGTCTACACACCCAGAAAGTTTCGTTGTAATCTAAGAAGGTGCTGCCAACATTTGTTCGAGTTGGCGCGAAAACCGTCCAAACCTCTATACTTGTTCAAGATAAGGTCCTTCGTGGATTATTATTGTACCCATGAACTATTGTACAACTGTTGGTAGGAAGCTCCTGAAAATCATAGAAAACCTTTTTGTTGAAGCATAATCTTAGTTGTTTTTTTTTTAATTTTACACCCTATACGTTTTACACTCTTAATTTAAAACTAAGGATGTGCTCCATGAAACATTAATTTAAGTTACAAGTTAAGTCCTGTAAGGGAACGTCCATTAACTACGTCACCCAAAAAACGACTTTTTATATCCCCCCTCCCCTTCCCCTTGTCACGTTTTTTGTATGGACCTTCAATTTTTTTTGTATGAATCGTCACGTTTTCCGGGGCTTGGGCTCCCCCCTTACTGCGTGACATAATTAATGGACCTTCCTTAAGGCGTTATTAATAAAAACCAATTAATTAATCTTAATTAAAAAAAAAAGTCATATAAAATGAGTTTGATAATAATCTCTATGCAGTACTGTATCAAAGCCGAGAATCAAACTCTCATGTGTAAATGTTACCCAAATCCGGTACTTCCACAATTTGGCAAATCAGTCAAGGAAACACCTTTCGAAGGCTGGATGTTCATCCAAACTGCGCACGCCATCAAGGTTGACCCAAATATTTCAATTCCTGGACCCACCCATCTTTTCACTCTCCTTTTTTCTGCCGGAGATCTCTGAGGGTTGACGTTGCACCGAGCATTTTTTTTTTCTCCCCTGCATTTTGAGGTCACCGAGGATTAACCTTCCTTAAATCGTTCATTTAGCCAGGGAGAAGCGGTAATTGTGAGTAATTTTATGTATTGCACACATGACCCACTTTGGCGGCCACCAAACGTCGACGACTTTTGCCCGAAAGTAATAATAATAAGAAATGCTTTCGTGAAATAATGTACCAAGAGCATAAAACCCACAACATTCGTCTCGTCTGGTGCAGGTCGCAGTGAAAAGGAAGCGAGACAGTTACAAAGAGGAAACAATTGTTCTCTGCAGCTCTGCAGAGGAGTGTGCATAATGCACCTTTCAAGTTTGGGTTTGGGGACAAAACATGACACATGCACATGCAGCCTGGGCAACTTGGGACCAACAGCCGAAAATGCACCGCAGCCACCGCAACCACAAAACACATTATAATGGAAATAATTCATAAAAATTTACATTTTCAGTATGCAAGTTGGGTGAGTCCTCTCGGCCTGGGTTCTGTGCCAAACTGTGCTGTATGGGGAAACAGGGCGTGTGGCAATTTTCGCCGAAATTATTAAGGAAACAATATTGTTTTCGGCGCAGTTTCGTTTCGTTGCAAGGAAAAGCGGATTTTTCGATTCTGTAGATGAAAAATGAAAGTCGACAGCGACAGTATGCAAACAAGAGAATAACGGGATTTAACCATGACAAACGCATTACTGTCGAAAATAACCGCAAGATTTTCGGTTTTCGATTAAAGTGCGACAACGTTTGCACGGAAAATGAAGTGCAGGACGGTACTGTATTTATACAGGTTTTATATTTTAATGTATTTCAACGTTTGAAAAAAATGATAAATCACGGTAATGTTTTATTTGTAGCTTATCGCAAGGATTATAAAGGTGCAGGGGTGGTTTATATCGACACGTCAATGTCGCGAGTTCGCAGTTTGAATGGGTTTGATTCTCGGTTTAGTCTAGACATTTTTTGTTAGGGCAAATTTCTCAACTCCATGGTAAAAGGGATTGTATTCGCCACACGCTCTCAATTAACAACTGTTTTACCATACTCAAAAATATGATGGTCACTGTATTCGCCACAACGTTTGACAGCAATATTGAAGCATATCAAATAAAAGGCAGGAAATACCAATGCCTTGTTGAAGTCCTTCGCCTATGTCAAACGTATCCGATTACGCATCCAATATCCTCACACAGCACTCTAAAGGGTGATACGGTCAAAATTTGGTCAAGGGAAAACGCGTGTAAATCGGTGAAATCGTTTATTTAAAAAATCAAATTAAATTTCTTTTTCAAGTTCAATTAGTATAAAATTCAGGAAAAATATTCAGTTAGGCTTCCGCTTTTCCAAATCCGAATTGCCGGGCCTTACGCTTGACCCCTGCCATCAGATTTTGTACAGCCACCTTGTCCACCTTCTTCGCCGCAGAAAGCCAGTTTGCCTTGAACTGCTGCTCGTCCTTAGCAGTTTTTTTTGGTCTTCTTTAGGTTCCGCTTGACAATAGCCCAGTATTTCTCAATTGGGCGGAGCTCTGGCGTGTTGGGAGGGTTCTTGTCCTTGGGAACCACCTGCACGTTGTTGGCGGCGTACCACTCCATGGCCTTTTACCGTAATGGCAAGATGCCAAATCCGGCCAAAACAGTACGGAACAACCGTGTTTCTTCAGGAAAGGCAGCAGACGTTTATTCAAACACTCTTTCACGTAAATTTCTTGGTTGACAGTCCCGGAAGCTATGAAAATGCTGCTTTTCAAGCCACAGGTACAGATGGCTTGCCAAACCAGATATTTCTTTGCGAACTTTGACAGTTTCGTGTGCTTGAAAATATCTGCTACCTTTCCCCTTCCTTTTGCCGTATAAAACTCCTGTCCCGGAAGCTGCTTGTAGTCGGCTTTGACGTAGGTTTCGTCGTCCATTACCACGCAGTCAAACTTCGTCAGCATCGTCGTGTACAGCCTCCGGGATCGCGCTTTGGCCGTCGTATTTTGTTTATCATCGCGATTTGGAGTCACTACCTTCTTGTAAGTCGATAGTCCGGCTCGTTTTTTGGCTCGATGCACGGTTGTAGACGGTACACCCAGCTTATTTGCGGCATCTAGGAGAGATAGGTTAGGGTTTCGCTTGAAACTACCGGCAACTCTCTTTGTCGTCTCAGCGGCTTCCGGTTTTCGATTTCCCCCCGATCCAGACTTCCTGGCTGTCGACAAACGTTCTCCAAACACTTTAATTACATTTGTAACGGTTGATTTGGCAACTTTTAGCGATTTTGCCAACTTTGCGTGCGAGTAGCTCGGATTTTCGCGATGCGCGAGCAAAATTTGGATACGCTGCTCTTCTTGCTTGGACGGCATTTTGACAACTGAAGAGTGAATTCCAAAATCAAAATAGGAGCAACATTTTACACACACACACCTTCAAAATGAGGGGTGTTCAGGTTTTTTAAATGCAAAATTGAAAGAAATACGTCAAGTTGATACTGACCAAATTTTGACCGTATCGCCCTTTAACAAGAATGTTGTACCATGAAATAAAGTAAAGTGTTTCATCTGTCATATGAGTGAAACGTTTCAGTGATCCGTGAAATAATTCAATATCTACACTGAAAGAAAAGTGTCCAAATTTTAACGTGGACAGACTTTAGTTCGACTGTCATTGTTACTAGAGAGAACACCACTTTGTACATTTTTGCATCTTTACACTGCCTTGAAAAGGATAGCTGTGTTAGAGTGTAAGGTTATTTTTAGATCAGGTTTTTACTGTGGCAAGTGATGCACAATCAATGCAAGAGCAGAAGGCTGCTTTGTAATGTTATGTCAACTGGGGCGATATTGTGACAAATGGCAAGGGGAACAGGTCCTGGTATTTAAAACCCACCCATCTGCTTAGTAAGCGGAACGGATATCCGCTACTCAGCTGCGTCATAAAATCACTAACATGTTATCATAGTAGTGTTACAATTGATATAAAACCCATATGATTTAATCTGTTCTCATATCTGCTAATATCAGTATAATATGCTAAAGCTGTATATTTTAAACTCGAGACCATACAAAAGTGCATCCGTTTATTCGAAATCCACAACTTGAACAGAAACTTATCAGCCTAGTTCTCAATCCAACTGCTTCTTGGAACTTCTCAACCCAGGCTTCTCAATTCTTTGAAAAACAGAAAAACCTTTTATGCGGAACCTGCTACAGCACCCATAAAAACAACTTTTTTTTCGTTATTTTCAAAAGCCACCGCTGGCTGAAAGGACTTCATGGTGCTTAATGGTTGGTGCCAAAAGATCGCCCGTTATCATAAATAACTCAATTTGGATACATTTTATGCACATAAACACGAACACCGGCTCCAAAAACACATAAAAAGCCGCCGACGACTGGCGGAGTCAGAATTTTTGTCCAGTCTTGGGTCTCCTGGAGGAAAACAAAAACACCAAACCATTCAAGGCAACAAAGAGGACCTTAGCCCAGCCCCAAAAAAAAGCGAACAGCCGAATCACTGCGGAAGGAATTTTTCCAAAGAACCTCCGAAGCGCAGTTAATCGCAAAACGCAGTAACGGTTTTAAGAGTCCAAACATTTCCAGCTTTCAGGTCGGGCCGCGGTGCATGTGAAAAAATGACTGATTCCCCGAAATTAGCAAAAGGGTCAAATCTGTTGCAGTCGCTGTCGTCAGAAAGGGGAGAGACACCGACAGCGAGAGACCGGCGAATATTTGGGGCTGTACCGAGACCAGGTGAAATGCAGCGTTGAAAGATAAATCAATTTCTGAAAACTTCTCATTAATTCTACCGTGGGCCGACGGGCGGCTTGACGACCCCGCCGCAGACGAAACCCTGATGAACTCTCTCATGAATGTTTGCACAAAATTAATGAAGCCTGGGATGAGAGGTTTTGCATCATTGGCGTCACCGACGTCCCCCCATGCACATATCTGACGTTTAGCGGTGTGAAACTCGCCGAAAACAACGCAGAAAGCAAATCCAAAACACTGCCACTCTCTCGGCGGGCACCGTTGACCGACTTTAAGGAGGAGGAAATTTTTGAAAAATTGTTGAAACAATAAACGTCGACACGGTGATAAATTGTGTATTTTGGGGGAAGCTGACCGTTGTTGTGGTGATAGGTTTCGAAAGGCATCGGGCGGGGGAAAGGACGAGATGCGCAAAAGGTGCCGGAAGGATTTTGCTCCAGTCAGGTAACATGACTTTTGAATTACCTCTCGTGTCGAAAAATCATTTAGCAAACTGATTGAAAAATTGGGTTTCAATTTGGGTCGGCTGTGAAGTTACGTGGAATTGACGCCCGGGATAATGAGAGGAAGGGAACAATTTAAATATGTTTGCACTGATTTGAAGGGAGAGTGGGTAAACAAAATTTCGAGTGAGTTCGAAGAGAACTTAGAAACTTATTTTTTTTGTGTATAATTCACGGACTGATTTCATTCTTACAAAATACGGACATTTCAACAATTGTCAACGTCAATCACAGCTACTAAATAGAACAATTCTCATAAGGTCTGGTGAATTAGTCATAGGCGTAGTCAAAGGGGGGCAGTGGAGGGCCGTTGGCTGTTTGGATTTTATTTTTGAAATTTTAATGTTTGTTTAGATTTTTTATTAAAGACTGTATTCGATGAAATTTGGACACACAGAATAGGTCACCAAAAATATTCCTCGAGCCCGATTCTTTTCAAATTTTCTGGAAATAAAGTACTACTAAATAGTTAAGTTTTGACATCATTGGTTTATTGAACCTCTTCTCCCAACCCAAATGCCTGCACCTTTGCCTTGACCCCTCTCATCAAATTTTGGGCAATGATAGGACCGACTTGCTTACTTGCTTTTAACCACACTTTCTTTAGTTCAAGTTCATTTTCTATCAGTTTTGGAGTTTTAACGAGCTTTGCCTTCATGGTTGCCCAAATTTTTTCAATTGGGCGAAGTTCCGGAGTGTTTGGAGGATTGACGTCTTTTGGTACAAAAACTACATTATTACCTTTGTACCAGCCTAAGACGGGCCGAAACAGCGTCGGGCCATCGTGAGATCTCAAGAAGGGCAGAAGTCGTTTTTCGAGGCATTCGTCCTTGTAGATTTGTCCGTTGACGGTCCCAGAGGTGATGAAGGGCTGACTCATTTTGCCACATCCGCAGATCGCTTGCCAGACAAGGATTTTTTTTGGCGAATTTTGACAGTTTCTTCTTTCGTACACTCTTCGGAACGGCAAACTTAGAGGTGGCGACGTAGTGTTCCTGTCCTGGCATTTTTTTGGTGTCGGCTTTAATGTAGGTCTCATCGTCCATCACAATGCAGTACGGTTTTGTGAGCCACTCCCTGTACAGTTTTCTTGCACGAGTTTTGGCCACCGAGTTCTGTTTATCGCTCCGGTTTGGTGCCTTCTGGACCTTGTACACATGTAATCCAGAACGTTTCATTGTTTTCTGCAGAAAACAAACTGAAACTTTCGCCTTTTTCGTAACGATCCCGATCGAAATGTTGGGATAACGCTTAAATTGGTTCAATATCATCCTGGCCTTCTCCGAATTTGATGTGCCACGTTTTTTGCCACTAACATTTTTCAGCTTGGTTGTCTTACGGTCCTTGAACGTTTTGATCACATGAGATACGGTTGAATGTGCGATTCCGAGCTGTTTTCCGATCGATCGATGAGAAGCGTTTGGGTTTTCGAAGTGAGTGCCCAAAATTTGTTGGCGCACTCTTTCTTCATTCGAAGCCATCACTGAAATCACTCGACCGATTATCACGGAACTCATTACACAATTGACACAACACAATGAATTACATTCGGTTAAAATTTCAACAATTTTTACCCACACGCTAAAAAGTTACGAACAATTGCGTGTGTCCAAATTTCATCGAATACAGTCTTTAATTATTTTCTATTTTTGTCAAATTGCCACTTGGCCTCAATGAGAAAGCCAAATAACGCGAAATTTCCTCGATTTTGTGACAAGTCTTAGAAAAACAGTGCAAAAAGTGGACATCCATGAGATTTTTTGGATAATTGTTGGAAAAGTCCTTTTAACCAAGAACCCAACATCTCGAACATAACGTATTTAAAAAAAATATCTCTTATCCTGTTATGTAAACTATTAGATAAGCATTGATTGTTTATTTTCCCCGCTATGTGAAAGATTAAAAGCTATGATCAATTAAGTTTTTAGTTCTTGGTATTGAAAAACTGAATATGTAAACCAATCTAAAGCTTTTAGAATCCAAATAATACTAGATTAAGAAACATAGTTGGTGGTATGAACTATTCATGACATGACACCGATCAATGTTACCCCGCTGATCAGTGTTACTTCGTTTTTCAGTACTGTAGTTTCGTTTTATTGAGATATATGTTAATTATATCTTACATTTTGATTTAGTGTTTTGAAATATTGTTTCCGTGTCCAAGAGGTTTTAATGGAGTACATGCTATGATATAATCCGGCGAGACGAGACTACTCGTATCTGATTTTCAGACCAGTCATTTGATAAGCGTGATAGAAGTCAAGAGAGCAAGCTAATCAGAGCGAGAAGTTGCAGTTGTCTTATACTATTCAAAGATTTTATCCGTTTCTATGAGCATGAGCAAGATAAAGAGCATGGTTGACCGCCCGAGGTTGTTACTCCGTAACTGCCAAATCAGCTGTTATTACGCAGAGAACCAATAGATGATGCTTGGAACTAGCATACATCCTCAATGAGTAAAAACTGATAATCTCAAACTTAGGCAATACTAGCATCGGGCTCGCCCGAATCCAGGTCAAATAAGGAAAGCGAAGGAATGTGTTGACGTGATACTGGCTTTATTGGAAACTGAAACCACCTCTGCACTTCCACGATCAATCACTAAGATGTTGGATAATAAGAATTCACGCTGCGTTAAATAAAATATTTTTAGGGGTTAGTACCGATTTATACCGACAGTAAGGATGCTATTGAGGCCATTCACAAAGTATGATGGTGGTTCTTCCAAGGACAAACAACGTGATTTCTTATTCTGCTGGAAATCCGATTTGAACCGAGTTGAACCAATAACAAGGATGCTATTGGAGCCAATCACATAGTCACAAAAACAAGGCTAATTGTATTAACGCTTGAGGGACGCATTTTTTCTGTGCTCACTGGATCACTCGTATCGCCTTATTATAGATAACTGAAAAAATGAAGCATCGACATAACCTTTCACAGCCGATGCTTGAACCAAATTATTTTTACGTAAACTTTCAAGTTTTACTACTGTATCCTACAATGTATTTCACTTCTGTAACTAATATTTGTTTCAATCAAGTTGAAGCTTCTTAAGAACAATCTATGCTTATCTATTTTAAATTGCGATTGGGGAATTTCATGCCTTCTGGAAACTTAATACCCATGCTCATTGGTATGATACCCAATGATTTAATAATTTTACTGTTTTGCATGAATAAAATATCATGAAACGAACTCTTATCTTATGTTATGAATTCATAACTGTCATTCATGATTTCATTATTTAAACGACAGATGCGAGTCATGGACTTTGGAAGTCTTGTTTTGCCTCTAATCTAAAATTGTGTAATCAGCTTCATTAGTCAAGAGGCGTTTCATGAATAACTATAGCGTAATAAGTACATCCACCTAGTACTATTACAGCTCTCCACGTCCTCAATAGGTTCGAATCCTAACGGTGGATTTATTTTTTTTTTGTTTACATCCAGAGTTGATAGAGTAGATTTACCAGATTCATGAATAAAGTTTTCAGTTCATGGTTTTGTCGCGATTTATTCATGACTAGCTGAACCCGGTGCGTGCGCTGCTACGCTTGCAACTAAATGAAGGAAAATTTAATGTATCTGGCACTTTTATGGTTTTTTTTTCGGAATAAGTTTTTTTTTCTTGAATAAGCAGGGGTTCAAACTTCTATCAGAACATGCTTCTTACCCGAGAAATACACGTTTTGTGTTTAAGTATCCTGGATAATTTTCATTTTTGGTAGAAATTTGTGTTTCATTTGTATGGGAGCCCTCCCTTCCAGACGGGGTGGTTTCTCAAACCACCATACAATGATTGCCTTCAAAACCCCCCACATGCCAAATTTGGTTCCATTTGCTTGATTAGTTCTCGAGTTATGAAGAAATTTGTGTCTCATATGTATCAGAGCCCCCTTACTGAGATAGTAGGGGTTTCAAACAATCATAAGAACCTTTCCTAGCCCCGAAAACCCCTTCATATAAATTTTCACGTTGGTCGGTTCAGAAATTTCCGAGTCTATAAGGGTCTGACAGGCAGACAGACAGACAGAAATTCAATTTTATGCATATAGAAATCTACCCTCCAAAAACCTCCACATGCCAAATTTGGTTCCATTTGCTTGATTTGTTCTCGAGTTATGCTGAAAATCGTGTTTTATTTGTATAAGAGACCCCTCTTTCAGTGAGTGGAGGAGTTTCAAACCACAATAGAAACATTTCTTGCCTTCAAAAACCTCCACATGCCAAATTTGGTTCCATTAACCTGATTCAAAAATTTGTGTTTCATATGTATATGAGCCCTCCTTTCAGAGAAATGAGGGGCGCGAGTCAACTTAGAAATATTTCTTGCTTTCGAAAACCTCCACATGCCAAATTTGGTTCCATTAACCTGATAAATTCTCGAGTTATTCAGAAATTTGTGTTTCATTCGTATGGAATCCCCCCTCCCGCCCCCTTCCAGATGGTGGAGGAGTCTCAAACTTCCATAGCAACATTTATCTCCTCCAAAAACCTCCACATGCCAAGTTGGGTTCCATATGCTTGATTAGTTCTCGAGGTATGTACAAATTTGTGTTTCATTTGTATGAGAGCCCCCCTCTTACAGAGGGCGGAGGGGTCTCGATTTACCTTAGAAACATTTCTTGCCTTTAAAAACCTCTACCTGCCAAATTTGGCTCCATTTACTTGATTAGCTCTCGAATTATGTAGAAGCTTTTGTTTCATTTGTATGGGAGCACCGCCCCCCAACCTAACAGAGAGAGAGAAGGGGTCTCGAACTATCGTAGAAACATTTATTGCCTTTGAAATCCCCGCATGCCAAATTTGGTTCCATTTGCTTTATTAGATCTAGAGTTATGTAGAAATTACTGTTTCATTTGTATGACAGCACCCCTTCTAGGAGAGGGGAGGGGTCTCAAATCACCGTAAAAACATTTTTCTCCTCCACAAAACCCCACATGCCAAATTTGGTTCCATTTGCTTGATTAGTTCTTGAGATATGCAGAAACTTCTGTTTCATTTGTACGAGAGCCTCCCTTTCTAGAGAGGGGAGGGGTCTCTGACTACCATAGAAACATTGTTTGCCTCCAACAACTTCCGCATGCAAAATTTGGGTTCCTTTGCTTGATCAGTTCTCGAGTTATGCAGAAATTTGTGCTTCACTTGTATGGGAGCCCTCCTTTCCAGAGAAGGGAGGGGTTTCAAACCATCATAAGAACCTTTCGGTGTCCAAGACGAATCCAATAAAGCAAAAATCTTGCCAAACGGTCCTTCCGCTCGCAAGTTAAATCGTGACAAAGGGAACCCCAACTCATTTTTATTTATATAGAAGATTTCATTGCTGCGGGAAAATAGTTCATGACATCATGAATATTGTTCATGGTGTATATTCTTAACACGAAAACACAACATATTCATGAAATCATGACCTTTTTTTCTCGTTTAGAAGAACACATTATTTCCCGTGTACTGTTTTGCATGACAATGGAATAAATCGAAAATTAGTTAAATAAGTTCATTGGCAGGAAACTCATCAAACAAAAACATACCGCTACAAGTCGAGAACACTCGCATGAATCAAGACGAAAGTTACTATCAATGTCGATGTTCATTACTTCTAATTTTAAATTTGATTTCGAAAAAGGTTGCTCTGCTGTTAAATTTTGTGCACATTGTGTGAATGGCGCAAGGATTTTTGTAAATTATAAGCAGTTTAAAACTGTTATTTGATTCTTTGTTATTGAGTAGTACCGTAGAGCAGGGTTACTTCGATCAACGGAGTGACTTTGACCGCCAAGTCTGATATTTATTCAATTTAAAATTATCCTTCTCCAAGTTCCTGAATTTTTTAAGCTTTGAACCATATAAATTCAGCATTTATTAGGGTATATAAATGCATTTTATTTTAAGCATTTCACTATTTCCTTCGCTATAAAATAATATTTAAAAAAAATGCTCCTTATGGTACTTTTTACCAAGCCCAACAACAATCATATATTCAAGCAATAAAATGATTTTCAAAAAATCGACAACCACATTTTCAGATTACTTAAGCATTCGTCTCTCTAAGCTAATCAAAAAAAAATATAAATTTTGTATACATAAACAAATTAATGAATAAATAAAAATATTTTGATCGAAAATTAAGAGCAAACGAATAAACGCGACAACCTTCTCGAAGTGTTGCACTACCTTCCAATCTGTCAAAGGGTTTGTTTTGTTTTGTTCTGTGTTGGGGAAAATGCGTTTTTCTACACATAGCCCCTCCCCCCACCTTGGTCACCTTTTTAGTATGGTTCTTTTGGATCATCACGGTCTGTAAAATCCCCTTCCCCCTAAAAATATGATGATATTAACGAACGTTTCCTTAGCTATTGATGACTCGCACTTATTCTGCCGTGAATCGCATATCAGTACCATATTTTCTTCTTCTATCCATATGGGACGGATATGCGATTCACGACAGTGTTAGCTTCCTTACACCGGTGTAGTACGGAATTAAAAACGACATGAGTGAGGTATTTCTGTTTGTCTAATATGATGGTGAACTACTGAAAAATAGCAATGGATGGGTCGCTCATAAATTATGCCATACTTTTAATGGAAAGGATCTTTGGGAATTGTGATAATCTGTACACAAAATTTAAGGTCCATAAAAAACATGACAAAGGGGGAGGGTTTTGAAAATGGTCCTTTTTTGCGTGACATAATTAATGCACGTTCCCTTTGGGGAATGCTCCACCCCTGTGCTATTCGGAAGATATCTGCATCAAACGGTTTGCATAAAAAATTTGGTGTTTTTTATTCATTTAAGCACTTCAAGTGGATAAAATTGATTTTGATCGAAGTCACCCCTTTATTGAAAATTAACCGCGGGAATCAAACAATTTTTTTAAAGTTCATCTGACATAATAATTTTTTTAAATTTCTGTGTAGTGTTATATTACTGATACCAGTACTGGTTTTAAAAATGTAAAACAAAATTTTAAAGATAATTGTCATAGAAAATTTTAAAAAATAGTTCTATAAGTGATCGAAGTCACCCCGTTTTACGGCACCATAAATGGCATTCGAACGCTTTTCAAAAGTAAGTATAATAATCTCCTGCATTTAATAACATGCGAACAAAACTAAACGAATGTTTTTTTATGCAGCTGCAATAGCCACGAAAAAAATTATGCAAAATAGTGGTTTTTCTCGAATTTGAACAACAATTTTAATGTAAACACCGTTTTGGTTTCATACTACTCAGATACACATGATTGCTACATACACCGTATTTTGACAGATCGCGTTTCACTTGGATCATATTAGATAAACCGGTTTAAATTTCAAAACGAAGATGCACCAGTGTAGCTGAACTATTTTCAATATGTTGAGGAATAGCAGATAGACCACATATGAATTAATTTTCTTTCTAGAAAAATTCCTAAACTATTTAGTAATTACTGGTGAATTATGAATGCAAGTAAAACCAATTTAGCACAAAAATCCTCACAAAAATCACAGCTTGCTTACATTTGCAACTTATGCCATGATCAGACTTCAGAGTTATAAAATGTTATAACGGTTGTCAAATAATTTCAAAAAGAAATTCGTCGTCAAGATAGGCTTATACCATGTTTTACTGCTCAGTATGGCCAGTGTTTTACTTCGGTTTGATATGTTATACTTGATTTTCTAAACAGGAAAATCAAGTATAACATTTCAAACCGATGTAAAACTATTTCAATTCCCACCGTTAAATTGTGTTGGAACGAGTTGTAGAACTTATAAAGGCGCTTTTTTTTTATATAATTTTTTTTTTCCAGTCAGTTCTTTAACTCAGATCAATTAGTTATTGAAGTTTCTCTCTTCTAAAACTCAATCCCAGAATCATAGAAATCAAGAAACGTATTAACATAGCTTTGAGTTTGAAGCTAGCGACAAAATTTGTATACTAAATTATGCGTCTTTAGAAATTCAAAAAGCGGCACATTTACGGGAAAAAAAAGCAATAATATTTTTTTGGTACACCCTAAGTTGATACCGAAAAAATGCTCTATAGCGATCAATTTTCAAACTACAAAAAAAAATGTAAACAAAAATTCCATGATACTTTCTGCGCTACAACTTTGCCCAAAAATGTAAACGTCTATTTCTGCAAATAAAAAAGTTAGTTTTCGTATTTCCGTGAAAATGAGGACCACCCTAATTTTAGTAAACAGAAAAAAATGGGCCTTAGTGATACGAACCATGTTGTAGAACATCACTTTGTTGTAAAGTTTCAAGTTTAGGCGCTGGGAGCATGTTTCCTCGTAAATTCGTGATCTGGACCATAGTGCAATGATAGAAACTTTCTCAAAGTATAAAAACTTAGTTAAGGGAACACAAACAACAAACTATAATCCACCAAAACTCAATATTTTTGTTTTTTTCAAAAGCAAATCACTTATTATTTGAATGTTTTGTGTTTCTGCGGTGTGGCTTTGCTATTATATGGGTGAGAGCGTCGCGGAGGAAAAGCGCATTTGCAGTAAAAACTGTCAACAAACTCGGTGGTTATCCTCTACAAAAAGCCAACATGACTGTTAAGTGAATATTTCAACACATTACAGTACCCATACAATTTTGGCATGGTTCGTTTTTAATATGGTTCGATTTTATGTTTTATTTTTCATTCCAGAACAAGTCTAGAATTTTTCAATTTAAACGATGTAATTCTCTCTCTCGCTCAAAAAAATTTACTTGCCCCCCAATATGAAATCCTGGCTACGCCTATGGAATTAGGCGCTTTCAACTATCGAGTTGTCTCCTCCCCAATTATTTCTAGACAAAATAGTCAAAAGGTCGAGGTAAGATTTGTAAAAAATGATTTCTAGCGCATTTTTCTGGGATCTGTTTGCTCCCACGAACCAAATAGCTCCAGAAATAGTTACAAGGAGTTATTACCTTCCCGTTGGTAGTGGATGTAGATGTTAGCAGCCTGGCATTTCCAGGAAATTTATGTTTTAAGTCATTGTTAACAAATGTTACTTTCGACCCTATGACGATTTTCTCTAGATTTTGGATCCCAAAAAATTCATCATTTAACCCAACAGCACCAACGGTGACAACTTCCCGGAATCCATGCTCAGGCAACACTTCTCCCGGTTAAAAAAAAAACAGAAAAAGGAATCGCCATCCTTTGAAAAATAATGCCTCCGGGGCCCGGGAAGCGATTATGCGGAGGAAATATCATCTTTATGTTCGTTCTAGCATCAGCCAGTTGCGCCGATTCTTGGCCGCGGAGTTTGGCAAGTTCTGTCCCTCCCGGAGTGGCAGCATGATTTTGCCCTTACCCTCCGTGGCCTCGTCGTCTTCCGATGCCAGCCTACTACGATCGACCCTCTATGTGCGACCCAAATCCTCATTATAATGCGGATAAATTTATCTTCTGAAGTGGTCAAGCGCGCAGTTCCGCGCACCGACGAGCGAGCGGATCGAAGAGCGCAGGGCGGGGCGGGTTCTGATTCGTTCCTCCGTGTTTGGATTGGATTTTTTTTTTGTTCGATGTTGCCAGTTTTGGATTGCGGCGACGAAGACGACGACGACGCGGTCGGTGCATCGTGTCGGAATGTGGATGCACTTTTCATTCTTCGTTAATTCGAAATCGCTTTGGCTAGGCCGCAAAATGCGGCTGGTGGATGGAAGGGGGGGCGGTTTCTTCGAGGAAAAGGGAGATCTGTGTGAGTTGCGAGAGCAGAGCAAGGTATTCACGGTAATAACGACAGGTGTATAATACCATAATCTGCGACTGACCAGCAGTCGGTGTACGTGTGTGTATGTATGCCTGTTGGTTTGCCGACGTCGTCGTTATAGATGTTGACGTCGTTATTGAAGCAGGGCGATCAGGTGTGGAACAGGGGGGGGGAGGGGATCGAGTTCGCCACGGTTTAGGTTCTTGGATTTCAAGTGCTCTTTTTGGATCTCACGTTTGTGCGATTTTCCTTCCTCGCTCTCGGTGTATTTTGATGAAGAAGAAAGGGAAAAGACGGGATCAACCTGACTGCCTGCCAGCTTGTATGGCGGGTGACCCTGAGAATGGGTTTCGGTTGCGATTTTAGTGGGATTATAACGATGAACAAGTGGATTTTTCGATCGCCGGTAATTGGCGAGTAGTCTGACAAGATAGTCAGTGGTTTTGTGAAGTGGTGATTCCTGTTTGCGCGAATATACGATGGCTGAGAATGTTGGTGTTTTGTGGGTCAAGAACAAAATAATGAATACTGGGGAGTGTGAGCTTTTTAGTGGAATATCTGTTACTATAAAATAAGAAGAAAGATTAGTAATTTCATTTAATTCCAAATACCTTTATACCTTTTCACCTTATACCTTTAATACTCGACTATTGGTACAGGACACTGAAGAAGTCTGCATTTTGTAGACGAAATACGCGTATCTGTCAAAATAAGTAATACAGGTAGTTGGAATCAAATGAAAATTACTAATAATTCTTCTCATATTAACTAGTTTCTCCTCTTGACGCCTCTCCGTCAACTGTCAAGCCTGTCACGTTGCTAACCGATTCCACTCAGCGGGGTAACAAGGACTCACTTCAAATCCGGTGGCGATTTCACAGTGGGTTTGTAAACATATTCCCACCCGAGTAACGTTTGAATTAAAAAAATGGACTTCTTTCGGATGGTGATAAAAAGCTATCTGTCTTGGCTTTTGATAAATTTTCTATGGAACGTAGTTATTTAAGCTTACTTGCAAAAAAATTCTTCCGGTAGTTAACCGGACCATTCGTCATGGCGGACGAAAACATGCGTGTAGGAATGTTTTTGAGTTCTTTTTTCGTCCTATTTATCAATTACTCCTCAGTTTTTGCGACAAAATTGTTGGAGAAGATCTTACGCTTCAGGTTGGCCCAGAAATTCTCGATGGGACTAGAGGTTCCAACATGGGATATCCCGGGATCTTGAAATATAACCCATATAACCCATACAACGCCAACATACATATTTACTGTACCTACATCGATGTTGTACATCATTCATGAAAATGCATTATTCCTTTTGTGTTGGTTCAGTTGGCATTCGCGTTTTTGCCAACACATTAAACACACACACGCGCTCGTGCCAATACGACGCAAGCTGTCATTTCCATTCAAGACATTGTTTTCATTCCCCAATAACTGTTCTGTGTTCATTGAATAATTTCGGATTGCCGTTACATCAAAGTAAGTAGTAAGTAATACAAAATTTGTGCTAATGTAGCCTTCCATTCAATGATTTTAAAGGCATGGCTGAAATTTGGAAACACTTCGATAGAATTGCGGATGACAAAAAAAGTACGATGTCGGAAAAGTGAGCAAATTTTGTCGTGCAAGGGCTCTTCGACCAGTGGCTTGCTCCGGCACATGAAGAACAAACACGACATGGATTCCAAACCCCCTGATGCGAAAGTTAAATCATCCACACCGAATGTCCCAGTGAAACAAGTATCGATGCTAAAGTTCGTTAAACGTCAGTCACTGGCGGAAATTGTAGCTCGGCTGGCAGCAGAAGACGGATTTTCCATCAATGCAATCACCAACAGCAAGTTCAACAGACAATCGATTGCAGATCTCGGATATTCTCTGCCAACGTCGAATACATTCGTCATGAAGCTGGTCACCGAATACTATGGATACGTGCAGCAGCAAACGCGGGATGAAATAGTGAAGCCAAGCGATAGCGGTGAACTGGTTAGTCTCACTTTGGACGAGTAGAGAAGTCTAAGCAACAAGCGCTACTTAAACGTGGATGCCCATTTTGCTGACGGATCATTCTACAACCTGGGTCTCGGCAAAATTCGTGGATCACTACCTGCTTTGTAAATGGTCAAAGATATGGTCCGGAAATTCAGTATTAAGGATGGAAACATTGTAGCATCAACGACTGACGGAGCTCGAGTGATGACGAAGTTTGGAAGATTGTCGGATTACCTTCATCAGCAGTGTTACAACCATGCGATTCACTTGGGGGTATGCGATGTCCTGTACAAGGATCAACCACCGGTACCAATTGAAAACGAGGATTCAGATAGCGACGATTCGGATAGTGATAACTACGATGATGAAGTTGGTTCTTCGGGTAAATATATTGGAATGTTCATGTTCTTATTAAAGAAAACAGCTAATTTATTTCAGTTCTATAGACTTGTACACCACGCAATTTGGAGAGTCTCTGAAACGTATTCGAAGGCCGTGATTTTTTCGAAAGTACTACCTTATCAAATGCACTGCTTCAGAAAAATCACGAAAATGTTACATAAACCACTTCAACTGTGTGTGGACGTCAAAACTCGTTGGAACTCGATTGAAACGATGCTGGAGCACTTCATTTGCGGTTTTGATTGCATCAAAGAGACACTTTCCGAAACAGGCCTTTCAGGTCTTATGTTGTACAGTGATTTCGAGGTTGCAAAAAACCTTCAGTAAGCTCTTCAGCCAATCAGACTCGCTTTGGAAGCATTGGGAAGACGAGATGCTGGATTGCTGTCTGTGGAAGGCAGCTTGAGTTTCTTGTATTCGAAGCTTAAGAAAAGTAACTCCAAAGTTGGGAACGACGATCACGAAAAGAATCAACGAACGGTGCCAAAAGGAAATAATAACAGCGCTGAAGTTCCTTCAAGGTCTTCCTTTGTCAACGCAAGTGTCAGCAGAACTGGAAAGCTCATCGAAAACGCAGATGATTAAGTTCATCAATTAACTGGGATTTCGATTGTTGCAAGACTGCCAAAGACAGACCGATGATGATGCTGCCGAGTTGAATGCTGGAATGTCCTGAATACCCGACGCCTCAGGATCGACACCATCGAGCATGCAAGATGAACTGGAATTGCCTAGAAAGGAATATGCCAACCCGTCCCAGACTGATTCGTCAATGATTGATTTTTCAAAAGTAATTGCGAAAAAGCTGTCTCTTTTTGAGCTACATGGTAAGCTGAGCCCGAAACTTGAAATCAATTTCGGCGGCTTAAAATCAATCAAACCGACGTCAACCGATTCGTCCGTTTCGAACTCCGGAAATATCTAAATGTTCTAAAAAGCGAACCTCACTGTGCGATGAAAGCATTAATAACATTTGATTCTTGAAGTCGTATTTTCAGAGAAGAAATTCAAATTGATAAGACCAGTTACCTGATTTGAACCATTGATTTTTTATTGATGAATAAAACATATTCCTAATAACAAAATTGCGTTTTTAAGCACATTGAAAAATTTCCCGGGATCCCGGAATTTCCCGGGACAAGCAAAACATTTTATCCCGAATCCCGGGACAAGTCGGGAAACCTCTAGATGGTACGCAGATGGGTGACGTTGGGCAGGTTCGCCGACTTGGGTACCACATCGATATTCAGCCGCTCTATCTCCTCCAACGATCAGATCCGGCCAAAACACCGCGTCTTTGCCCTTATGGTATTTCTTGATGAACGACGCAACTTCCAGCAGCCATTTCGTACTATAAATTTCCCCGTTCATGGCCAGTCCGGAGCGAAAGAAGAGCGTCTATAACATCCCCTTCTCGCTGATTGTCAGCAACAGCAGCAACTTGCCATCCAGGGTGAGATAGGTCTCGTCGTCCATCACCACTGCCACGTCGCGATTCGTCGGGAAAATCGAGTTGACCATCTTATTCAACCGCTGCCGCTGCGCCATTGCCTGCAGCTATGAAACCAGTGGATGCGACTTCCGCTTCCTGAAATATCTGTTAATGTTCGCCAGGTATCCAGGAACGGGCGTATCTGGCGTTCACAAAGTACCGCACGATGTTCGTTTTCGACGCGGTGGGGTGCAGTTATTCGAACGCGCACTCGTCTGAACGGATTTGCTTCACTGTTTTTGCCATCACGGTTAGAGTTCGACTAATAGAGCTGTCAAATTTTGTCTGCTGACTTATGGGTTACTATGATTGATGCAGCATGAGTAGTTTCGTCAGTGCGAGTGAAGGTAAACCGATGAAAAATCGGCAATTTTCGCGCATCTTTTTTGATGCAAACGTTACTGTGAAGCAATTTTTCATAAAAGGAGCAATTTATTTTGATAAAGGTTTAAAACAATCCTTTGATGTATGGACGAACTATACCACTAAGACAATAAACGTTATTCATTCTTGAATACCTTACTTGTGTAATGACTAAGGTTAGCAAGCAGAAATCACTCAATCTTAAAGTGATATGACACCCTGAGATTTGGCGATAAAATAAACTAGGGGCTCTCCACAACAGATCAAAAAAGTGGTCATTAAAATCAAAATGATCACGTCCACAGCTCAGCAATCCAAACAATTCATAAAGCTACATGCTTTTATTACACAAAATGCTTGGTAACTATCAGAGGGTTTATGTACTTACGCTCGCACGTTTTCCTTGTAAGTGCTACCTAAAACTTATCGGAAAACTTTATGACAGATGTCTTTCTTTAATCTTTGGACCATACCATAAACAAACTCATGGGGTGGCATCAGAAGCCTTCAATTAATAACTGCGGAAGCGCAATTTGTACACTTAGAGCGCAAGCTATAATCCATTTGTGAAAATAAGCAACTTGAAATGCTAATCAATGAAATGTTACCCAAGAATTTTTGTCATTTTCTTTAAGTAGGACGTCTGGCTTTTCTATTCCTGTTCCAGGGCAGCGTTCTAAAATTTCTGAAATCGACCGCTTTGTGCAGGCTTGGAGATTTTGAACGATTATATCTGCTCTCTGGCTCATAGAAATTAACGATAAGTGTTTCATTTGAAAATTAAAACATTAAAGCTAGATACCTATTACTTACTTAATTGATTACATTTGTTTAAACTAATTAAAAAGTGCTTTAAAGAAAAACTTTTAAACGCACAAAGCTTTTAGTTGAAAATGACATCATATTTGCGCCACGCTATGATTGGTTAATTCTGCCCCAGTTACCGTGAAAGCGATTATAAAACATGTGGTGACGTCCGACCAACCATCATTCCCAATGCGGGTTCTGGAGTGGAAAGGTTGAGGGAAAGGAAAAAATCCTACTCGAACCGCGTCGGTTTGCAGTTTCCAGTTGGTAGTATTCACCGTCTGCACAAGAAGGGCAATAACGCCGAGTACGTTGACTGGAAACGTCACGCGTGATAATACGAAGCCCAGAATCATCCAACATCACCTGCAACTGGTCATCCGTGACGACGAGAAGCTGAACAAACGCCTCCGGTTTGACCATTTCACAGGATGGTGTGCTACCAATCGTCCAGGTCGTCTTGTAGCCCACGCAGCTGAGAAGAAAATTTCTATCGTCAATCGTGTTCCCTCCGTAAACAGCTGAAATTCGCCCTTTTCAGGACAACCAACTAGAGTTTGTTTAATTTAAATTTCTCTTGAGTTATCGAAATCTTCATTACACGCACCGGCTCAACATGTCGTTGCTGGAAATGCCGCCACAGTTTGTAGTATTACGTGCTGTCAAACACCCAGGCCATCCTGCAGCCCAAGAAGACCGAGAAGAAAATTTCAATCGTGAACCGTATTCCCTCCGTAAACAACTAAAATCCGTCACGCCCAATGCTCGCCAGATCACGCTCCACCTGGTCCGCCAATCGTGCTCTCTGTGCTCCACGCCTTTTTTACCCACCGGATCCGTAGCGAACACCAACTTTGCAGGGTTGTTGTCCGGCATTCTTGCAACATGCCCTGCCCACCCTGTTCTTCCGGCTTTGGCCAGCTTCTGGATGTTGATTTTGCCGTAGAGTGCTGCGAGCTCGTGGTTCATCCTTAGCCGCCACACACCATTCACCAGCACACTGCCGAAGATCGTCCTTGGCACGCGTCGCTCGAAAACTCCGAGTGCTTGCAGGTCCTCCTCGAGCATGGTCCATGTCTCGTGTCCGTAGAGGACCGCCGGTACATTGTTGCATTTGGTGCGGGGTGAATCTTTTTAGACCGCAGTTTCTTCTGGAGCCTTTGAATTTCACGGCTCGTATTGTTGTCAGCCGTCAGTAAGGATCCGAGGTGGACAAATTCCTCCACCACATCGAAGGTATCCCCGCCTATCGTTGCATTAATTCCTAGGCGGATCCGGTCGTGTTCGGTTCCGCCTACCAGCATGTACTTTCTTTTCGGCGCATTCACCACCAGTCCGACCATTGCTGCTTCGCGTTTCAGGCGGGTGTACAGCTCTGCCACCGTTCCAAATGTTCTTGAGATAATGTCCATGTCGTCCGCAAAGCACACAAATTGACAGATTTCGTGAGATAGACTTAGGCATGAGAGTTTGTCACCTTGTCACAGTCCCTGACGAGATTCGAATAAAATGGATAGTTCACCCGAAACCCTTACGCAGTTTTGCATACCATCCATCGTTGCTTTGATGAGTCTGGTCAACCTCCCTCTAAAGCCGTTTTCGTCCTTAGTTTTCCATAGCTCTGTGCGGTCGATACTGTCGTATGCCGCCTTGAATTCGATGAACAGGTGATCCGTTGGGACCTGGTATTCACGGAATTTTTGGAGGATTTTCTTTACGGTGAAGATCTGTTCCGTTGTCGATCGGCCGTCAATAAAGCCGGCTTGATAACTTTCCACGAACTCATTCGTTTTAGGTGACAGACGATGGAATATGATCTGGGATAGCACTTTACAGACGACACTCAGAATTGTGATCGCTCTGAAGTTCTCACATTCCAAATGATCACCTTTTTTTACGTATGACCCCTTCCTTCCAATGCTCCGGTAGCTGTTCGGTTTCCCAGATCCTGGCTATCATCCGTTGCAAACAGGTGACCAACGTTTCTGGGCACATCTTGATGAGTTCAGCTGCGATATCATCTTTACCAGCTGCTTTGTTGGTTTTGAGCTGGTGGATGGCATCCTTAACTTCCTTCAGAGTGGGAGTTGGATCATTTTCTTCCTCTGCTGCACTGACGTAATCGTTTCCTCCGCTACCTTGGTCTCCCATGCCTACATTCTCCACGCTATTCAGGTGCTCATCGAAATGCTGCTTCCACCTTTCGATCACCTCACCTCCGTCCGTCAGGAGGCTCCCATCTTTATCCCTGAAGATTTCGGCTCGCGGCACGAAGCCGTTACGGGATGCTTTGAGCTTCTGGTAGAACTTCCGTGTTCCTTGGGAACGGCACAGCAGCTCCATTTTCTCGCACTGCGCTTGTTAAAGGCGGCGTTTTTGCTCCCGAAAGACCGCTCCGCTTCTGCTTATAACGTTGCACGTTCTGCCGGGTTCCTTGCTGCAGCATTACCGCCCGCGCTGCATTCTTCTCCTCCAGAATCGCTATGCACTCCTCGTCGAACCATTCGTTCCGTCGACTCCGTTTCACGTGCCCGATGGTACTCTCGGCTGCGTCGTTGATGGCTGCTTTTACTTTACTCCAGCAGCCTTCTAGAGGGGCCACATCGAGCTCGCCCTCGTCTGGCAACGCTGCCTCGAGATTCTGCGCGTATGCTGAGGCGACTTCCGCTTGCTTCAGTCGCTCTAGGTTGTACCGTGGCGGTCGCCGGTGCCGTACATTGTTGATGACGGAATGTTTTGGGCGCAGTTTAACCATGACAAGGAAGTGGTCGGAGTCGATGTTAGTGCTGATCTCAAGGTGTTCCAATTATTGGTACAATAGTAAATAACGAAATATCAAACGGTCCTTTTTAGGGACATTTCAAGAGTTATTAAGATTTGATTTCAATAATTTTCGTGGTGAAACGATAGTAAAGCCACACACACTAATAGCATTGGGTTTCGTGGTTCTTTAGACTGAATAAAATGTAGTAGAAATTTATGGATTCGATGACATCAATTTCTCCACATCAACAAGGAGTTCTACGTCAACTTTGCAGTTATGTCACTGATATAACTCACCCCTTCGTTTTTTCATTACTTGAGTCCAATAACTCAATTCCTCCTTATTGTTCAACTTTCTACGGAAATCTCTCCCACGCACATCGGATTTCATCCCTTTCTCAAGAGCACAAGGCTTAGAGCCAGTCCAGATATCCATGGAAAACCCGCTTCTTTGGCCGCTCACAGATTAATTTAATTAAATGAAAATCATTTTATCCTTTGCACTTGTGTGTATGAATGCCGTTCTCGTTCAGCACTCCGGTCCAGGGCAGCCGATCGTGAGAGGAAATACGTTAGTTATCCGCGCCCGCTTTTCGCCTCCTTTTAGGCCAAGCAGCATATAGCTAAACCGCTTCGGAAACAACGAGTCAGGTTATCCGCGTGATCCGCGTGTGCATCACGGATTATCCTTCGGGCGATTATGCTCCTCTTCTCTGCCATTCGCTTGCATTGTGCAGTCAAACTACAGTGGGTCGCAGTGGACAGGGGTTTGGGGGGGTTCGAACGTGCGAAAAGCGAAAAAAAACACAACATAAAGATCAATGCGCTAACGACTCGTGAACGTCGCGTCGACGATCGGCTGTGTGGAATTCTGCACTCGATTCGCTGCACTTTTTTCCTCCGACTCCGTTCTTCCTTACTCCGAGCGAGATGTGTGCGATCGATCGATCGATAAGTGCGCGCATTTGGCGGTGTGGGAAGTCGCGAGACGAGTCGATATCGATTAGCTGCGGGGTGAGTTCTTGGAACACTTGTTGCCAAGGCTTTCCTCTCGTCGTTTCTCAAGCACTGGAAGGATGAGATTTATGGAGAAGGTGCATTCTTGTTTTTTTTTTTCGTCGGTGCACACGGGCAATATTTCTCTAAGAATCATCGGTTTCCGAGTATTGATGGAGCGATTGGAATTTCGAAACATTTTGTAGCGTTGTTTGATCTTCGATTTATTAACACAAGAAAGAAAAAATCTTTCAAGCTTAAGTAGCGTGAAAAACAAAACGAGTTGCTTCTTTTGTAGTTTCACCAACCACTTTTAATTTTTGATTAAGCTGTCCGATAAGACGCTCGTAAAATTCGTTAAAATCCGTTTTTATGTGGCTACTGGTCTTGTTGCACGCAGCAAAGAGCGGGTTTAACCGCTAAATTGTGGCAGCATCCTGTCACCTCTGCAGTTGTCACGGCAACGATATAATGTAGAAAATTTAATAACAATAGCACCGAAAGAAGAAGCCATCGTTGTCGTCATCGGAGCCGGTAGTTCGCAAAGAAGATCCACATATTGATCGCAAAGTCATTTTGTTGTTGTTGATTCCGATCGCTGCGTCGCGCAAACCAATGTCAAACTTTCTCACGATCTTTGGCGAGTCGTGCACTGACTAGTTTTGCTGAGCTGCTGCGCCTGCAGGCTCGTGGTTCAAACAACCAAATTTGGTCAAAGTCCTGCCCGTTTACCACTATTGTACTGCTCAGCTCATTCAAAGAAGAGTCAACGGTCTCGAAAAAAAAAGTATAACCTATAAATCGTTATAATTCGTTTTTAAGACGCTTTTTCTCCTTGCTGGCGGACATTACAGCGGCTGCCGAAAGACAAGAAGCCCAGTCGCCGGCGGTCACACCATTCATTGCCCGCCACCGAGGCTGGTCAGTTGAAATTTCAATGCAGTTTAATTCTGTTATTAAATTATGTTTCTTCTCTTGTGCTCTTTTTTTTTATTTTTGAATTAAAGTGGCTTTTATGTTTTGGAAGAATGACTATCGTCGCCTTCCTCCTTGCTTCCTTAGGGTCGGCCATTCGGGTGGGTTTTATGTGTTCGAATTATAAAGCTTGATTGCCTACCGTTTTGGTGTTGGCGGTGCAATGAATGCGTTCCCCGTTCCTGTCGTGGATGCGCCAGATCAGGTCGGTTCTTGAGCCAACAGTAAAGTGCGTGGATGATCGAGAGAAGTTGGCGTATCTCGGAAACGGGCAACGACTACGACCGAAGACGATGGCGCGTGGGTTGACATGGATCAGATCGTACCCACCATTATTGCCACCGGCTACCAGCCGACTGACCGCGAAGTGATATGACCTGACAGGTTGATTATCTAGAAATTAGAAGAAGAATTAGTATCTTCCATTTACTCATCTACCTGCTTATCCGACAGATTACGCGTATTTCGTCACAATGTGCAGACTTACAGTATCTCGTACTAATAACTCGACTGGGACTGGACAGTCGAGTTATTAGTACGAGACACTGAAGAAGTCTGCACATTGTAGACGAAATACGCGTATCTGTCGAAGATAAGCAAAGGTAGTTGGAATTAAATGGAAGATACTAATTCTTCTTCTAATTTCTAGTTACAGGTATTCCACTAAACAGCTCAAACCCTCTAGGATTCAGGTTGATTATGTTCTACAAGCGAGGTAAATGTGAGGTACTTCTGAGTTTGGTCATTGCATGCAGTGGTCGATGGTTTGAAAAAGAGTTAAATCTGAAGTTTCTGTACCTGTACTGCGATGAGATCAAATTTAATTTCAAATTAATACAATGCAAAACATTCTTAACTCTTACTTGGTAGAATTTAAACAAAAGTATAACATTATTCTGTTCCAGATTTTTAGTTAAAACTAGCAGAACCTGGTGTGAGCCTTGCTACGCTTGCAAATAAATGAATTAAAATTTATAAGAAGTGTAGTATTTTCCCAGTCGAGTTATTAGTACGAGACACTGAAGAAGTCTAAACATTGTAGAAGAAATACGCGTATCTGTCAAGATAAGCAAAACTAGTTGGAATTAAATGGAATATACTAATTTTGCTTCTCATTTCTAGTTACACTACGCAGCTCAAACTCTCTAGGATTAAAAATATTTTCATTTGCTAATGTATTTTTTGCAGAATAAAACGTAGGTGTATGTTTTTCATTTAACCCTCGGATCGTTAGTTTGTACCATGGTTTTTCTTTCTGTTTTGAAGCATTTCATTGATAAAACCTTAATCTTCAAACTACGACGTATCCTGTCAATTTGAACGTAATTGTCACTTGTAAATCCCAGATCAACTTCTTGTGAATAATGTGAATGTAGCACTGAGAGTAACTCAAGAATCCCCCATGGTTATTAGAAAGGGGTTCAAACTTCTATTAGAACATGCTACTTACCCGAGATAAACACATGTTGTGTTTTAGTTGCGTGGATAATTGGTTTTGTTGGTTGTTTGGTTGGAATGTCTGTATTAAAGGGTGTTTCGATCAAAATTTGGTCAACTTAAACCTGACGCATTTCCTTATTTTGAAGATGTGTGCGTGTAGCATCATGCCTCTATTCTGATTTTGAGATTAGCAGTTCAGTTCTCAAAATGTCGTCGAAGGAAGAGAAGCAACGCATCCAAATATTGTACGTGCATGTCGAAAATCCAATCTACTCTCACGCCGAGTTGGTGAAATTGTTGAATGTGGCTAAATCAACTGTTAGTATCGTATTGAAAGTGTTCAGTGAAGGTTTGTCGATAGCCAGGAAAGCTGGATCAGGCGGAAATCGAAAGCCGGAGGCTACAGCGACGACAAAAAGAGTTGCCCGCTGTTTCGATCGGAGCCCCAACCTCTCCGTCCGAGATGTTGGAAAGAAGCTGGGAGAGCTAAAAAAGAGGTAAAAAAGAGCTGAACTGTCGACTTACAAGAAAGTGATGACATCAAATCACGATGATAAACACGTCGGCCAAAGCACGATCGCGAAAGTTGTACACGACGATACTGATGAAGTTTGATTGCCTGGTACAGGACGATGAAACTTACGTTAAGGCAGACTCCAAACAACTTCATGGACAGAAATTTTATAAGGCGACCGAAAGGTGGCAGATATTTTCAAGCGCATGAAACTGTCAAAGTTCGCGAAGAAATATCTGGTGTGACAGGCCATCTGTACCTGTGGCTTGAAGAGCAACGTGTGCATTGCGACCGGAACCGTCAGCCAGGAAATTTATCTGAGCGAGTGCCTACAAAAACGTCTACTGCCTTTCCTGAAGATACACAATTGTTCCGTTTTATTTTGGCTGGATTTACATCTTGCCATTACGGAAAAAAGGCCATGGAGTGGTATGCTGCCAACAACGTTCAAGTGGTGCCCAAGGACAAGAACCCTCTTAACACGCCAGAGCTCCGCCCAATCGAACAATATTGGCCATCGTCAAGCGGAACCTTAAGAAAACTGAAATAGCTGTTGTGAGCGAGAAACAGTGCAAGGCAAACTGGCGTTCTGCGGCAAACAAAGTGGACAAGGAGACTGTACAAAATCTTATGGCAGGTGTTGAACAAAAGACCCGGAAATCGCGTTTGGTATAACGGAAGCTTAGCTTATCATTTCTCCTGTCTTTTGTATTAACTGAACTTGAAAAAGAAAAATAATTTGACTTATTAATAAAAACTTTGATCAAACATTACTGTTTGACCAAATTTTGATCGGAACACCCTATATTTGTATGAGAGCACTCCTCCCCTTAAAGAGAGGGGTGAGGTCTCAAATAGCAAAAAAAAAAACAATCCTGCCTCCAAATTTGATTCCGTTTGCTTGATTAGTTCTGGAGTTATGCAGAAATTTATGTTTTATTTGTGTGGGGCCCCCCTTTCCAGAAGAGGAAGGGGTCTAAAACTATCATTAGAACCTCTCTCGGCCCCAAAAATTTCTGCATACAAATTTTTACGCTGATCGGTTCTGTAGTCTCCGAGTCCATAAGGGTCAGCCAGACAGACAGACAGAAATTCATTTTTATATACACTACACACTCAGATTTTTTTACAGTAATCTGTAAAGTTTTACCGAGTTCTCAACAGCTGAACGTTCGGTAATCCGATTTAATGGCTTTCGGTGAAATTTTACAGATATCTGTAAAAAATTACCGGATTTCGGTAAAATTTTACCGAAATCCGAGAAATCGGATTACCGAACGTTCAGCTGTTGAGAATTCGGTAAAATTTTACAGATTTCTGTAAAATAATCTGTGTGTGTATGGTCTTTTTCACAGGGCTTGTTTTTGCCGATAACTCTAGAACGGTGCAACTTATCGACCTCATTTAAATCACATTTTCCGTTTCGGGCAAAAAGTAATCATATGGCAATTTTCAAATAGTTCACAGTTTTTGGTGTAAATACTCATATATTTTAAAAACTGTATTGTTGCATGAAAGGTTACACATGCAAACAAAATCTTAGTAGTTTAAATGTTTATGCAAGTGAATTGATCAACTCTATTTTTTTTTCCTTTATTATCGCGATTTTCAGCCTTGGGCTGGTTCATCTCACGTCGTAGTCACTAAAATACCTTTTTTGATATTTTCGTAACTTGTCCGGGGGTGAGATTCAAACTCGTGACTTTGGCGTGAGAGGTATGGAGGTTAACCACAACGCCGGGGTCACTCCTGCCCCCCCCCCCCCCAAACTCAATTCTATTTAGTCTTTTTATACGCGGTTTCATAGTAATAGTGGAACGTATACAACAAATCTTTGTGTACATAGATTTCGCTATATTAAAAATGAATGACAACTAATAAATGCATGAGAAGATAGTTTATATCTGAAGAAGTCACGAAAAAGAACATAATTTTTTTTAATTATTTTTGGAAAACACCGACGATGACTTTCAAAAAAAAAAAAATTAGGGAATTCATCACTGGATATTTAACACATTTATAACCAATAATTTAAAAATCACATTGGTTATTTAAAGAAGGCAAAAAAATACAAGAACAAAAATAATTTTATAAGTTAATAAATTAATTAACAAACCACTATATATATGAATATAGTCTGTAAAAAAAATTAAAAAAAACGCAATTTTCCTGCGCAAACCAACCGCAAGGTTGAAAAGGGAGCTATTTTAATAAATGTTGTTAAATGTTTCATTAGGTCTTATATGCTCATCATTTTGCCATCAAATTTACATGGCATTTTTCTTCCTTTGGAAAACTGTGATGCAATCAATGAAACGATAGGAAAAAATACACAAAAAAGTGTATCCACCTGAATACGCTTAATAATATTTAAGAGTGTATTACGTGGTACCTATCACTTAATCGAATGTAAACATTGCAAACAGTGCACATTCCGTCGTTAGGTGCTTCGCTCAAATTCCTAAAAACCTACAAATTTCGTTAAGTGTCCGAAAATTTATAATAGAACACCATAAGTCCGGCTAAAGCTATAGAAAAATTGCTGATATTGTACTAGTTCGTAAAGATACGGTTGCCAAAATAGTTCCGAGGTTCAAAAAATGCGGTTCCACCTTAGTGGCTATTCATAAACCACGTAGACTTTTCTGGGGGAGGGCGGGGTCTACGCTTCATATTTACAAAAGTAAAAAAAAAAAAAATGAACGGGGTTGAGATATTCAAAAAATGAGACTTCGTGGTTTGTGAACCGGCTCTTATCAGCAGCACAATCAGGACGTCCATCGAAGACAAATCCTCGGATTGACAGGGCTATCGTAAACAAAGCTAAAAGCAAAACCGATGCCTATCAGCCCCCAAAGTTGACACCTCAAAAAGTGTGAAATCATCTTCATGACCATGGCCTTAAGGACAGGTAGGCACTTAGGAAGCCCTGGTTATCCGCGAAAAACATTAAAAAACGGCTTAAGTGGGCACAAGAGCACACTTAATGGACAATTGATGACTGGAAGAAGATCATATGGTCAGATGAGACTAAAATATTACTATTTGGGTCCGATGATATCTCAAAAAAAATGACGGAAGACCGGTGAAAGCAAGCAAAAGGAGTATTTAAGGAGGACAGTCAAACATGGGGGAGTTAAATTCTTGAAATATCAATAATTGTCAAATTACTCTGCCAAATTTTCCATTGTCCATTGTCCATTGTGGTGTTGGAGAGCTTGAATTCATTGACGGCAAACTGGCAAAGGAAGTTTATATGGATATATTGACGCGAAAACTTTCAGCAACTAACCTTAAACTGAAATGGGCACATTCCAGCAAGAATGCCTGGCCAACCAAAGCATAAGTCAATATCTTAATAAATCGGTATTGCAATGGTTCAAATAGTCGGTATCGCAATGGATTTTTCGCAAAAAATCGACGTTTCCGAGTGGCCAGCACAGTCACCTGAACTTTACTCAACAGAACATCTGTGGTCAATTTTTAAAATTAAGGTTCAAGAACAACATCCGACATAAATGCTTGCCACTAGTAATTGCAACTGAATGAGACAAAATCACACCAGAAACATCTGCTAAGCTTGTTGAATCAATGGCGCGAAGCTGCCAATGGTGGCAAAATAAAATATTTAACAATATTATATTGTAGAAGGAGATGTTCGCTCATCATCATGAGGCACCAAAAGTGGACAGTTATGTTTGCTAGAATTAAACATTTGAAGAGAAAGTATTGAAAGTTCCGTCAGTTCACGGTAGGTTGAAAATCCAATAGAAGTATTGAAAATTGAGCGAAAGGGCTTCGGTAGAAGAGTACTCGAACCAAGAACGTCAACCTTTGCCTAACATCTCACTGCAGGGTAGGTCAAGGCACGGACAAATCTGGCACCTCAACAGGCAAAAGTAATATTTTAGATCGCGTTCTTGTACCACTGATAGCTTGTGATAGTTTCTAGCGGTGGTTTGTATGCACTCTGTTTTGATATGTACATGGGAGAGGAACCCTCTTCTTTTTTGGATTTGTTTTTGTACACAACGTCTGATATTACCCAAGTTTTTTCTTCTTTCAAACCCAGTCACCTCCAGCATGGTATTGCTTTGTAGTTGCGCCATTTACCGACTGAGCTAAGGGAGGGAGCTAAGGCAGCTTCCTATCCTAGGCTATATGCCTGTCCCTTGGACTTAACACATAAGCAGACGATTTGAAAATCTACCTGGTGGTGAGGTCTACTGAGGACTGCTACTGGCTTCAGGAGCTTCTAGAAATGTTTTCCACCTGGTGAAAGATGAATAAACTCGTGGTAAGCATTACTAAATGTGTTGTTATCACGTTCGTATCCCCCGATCAATGCTTCCTATCACTTTTAACTACCAAATTTATGGGAATGTCCTCAAGCGCGTTGATTAGGTCAGCGATTGGAGTGTGACACTGGACGAAAAAATTACATTTAATCAGCACATCAGCACCATCATTGAGAAAACTTCATTCATCACTTCAATCTCTGTGCACTTCTTCGACCTGCTCTTAAAAATGCTGTGGTAATTTGGACTCCGTATCAACTGTCATGTGACCTCAGAATTGAACGTTTTCAACGTAAATTAATACGCATTGCACTCAGAAGCCTACCGTGGCGTAATCTTCAAGATCTCCGAAAGATGGCGGCTTCTAGTACTCGACACGCTGCACCGTCGCCGAAATATTCAACAAGGTATCCATATCGCAAAGAAAGTGAACGGTGAAATCAGCGCACATACACTTCTGTCTTGCATTGATTTTCAAGTGGGAAGACAACTTAGATCACTACTGCTGACCAGATTCCATCGAACTTCTTTCGGTTTTGCCATATAACTCAAGATTGAGTTGCCACGGTAATTCTAAATGTTGTGTATACTGACATCTTCGTAAATGGGAGTAATAGGACGGTATGTAAATCAGCGCAGTGCTTGATGAAGATCGGAGATCTGGTCCAGCACCTCTGGAGTCATCTATCACTTCCAGCTTTCTCAAAATTGAAAAGTGCCATGATGAAGTCGTATCGAGGCAATCTATCCACGGTTCAGACGAAAGTGATCGGTTATTACTTAGCACACTTCGATATTACACTCAACAAGAAACTCCCAGCAACGGCAGAAATACTAGGCGGGGTGAAAAATAACCTCCTTGACCGCCAAAATGCGATGCTACAGCAACAAAGGTTATATTGCCTGGTATAGTCCATGCATATTAAGACATACACGCAAAATCTTAGTGCGATACTGCCCTTAGTTTTGTTTTAACAACTGATTGTTTATACATTAATTGTTATGTTATATATTCTCCGTGCGAGGAGTAACGATTATGATGTAGAAGGAGATGTTCGCTCATCACCATGAGGCAACAAGAGTGAACAACAATGTTTTTTGGCTAGAATGAAAGATATGAAGAGAAAGTTTCGATAGTTCCGCTAGTGTGCGGCAGGCTTGGATATATAGCAGATGTTTTTAGGAAATTGAACGAAAAGGGCATGTGTACAGTGGTACTCGAACCAACGACATTTTTGCCTAACATCCCACTGCGGGGTAGGTTGAAGCACGGACTAAGTCCGCCACTTCAACAGGCAAAAATGTCCGGTTGGAAGACGCTCATGTACCACTGTGGCTTGTATAGTTATTCTAGCGATCTATTGTGTGCACTCTGTTTACTGATGCGCACATGGGAGAGGAACTCTCTCCTTTTTTGGGTTTGTTTTGATTCGCACCGACTGACGATCACTAAAGTTTTTTCTCGTCGTCTCCAACGTAGAGACCTCGGAGAGAAACACCGTCGTGTTTGGATTCACTGTAAATTAATAAAAATTGCAATTTAAATACCAATAATAACAAGACTTATTTGAAATAAACCATTTTTTCCGTCGGCCTATTACGGCCTATTTAATAATTACTGAACAATTTAAAAACAAGCATCAAATAAAAATAGCACATAATACATCCATATAGGATATAAATTCATCAGTGAGCAAGTTATTCATAATAAAAAAGAAAGCAAATCGGTCTTATGTAAGAAATAAAATATCAAGTTTGAAGAAAGATGCAGGAATGACAGTCAAAGAAAAGAAATGTGATATAAATTTTTTTTTATTTATAATTCATCAATTTTCCAATGAGATCCCAGTATTATGGCCCCAACACAATTAAACGGCAACGGAAAACGGCAAAGCCCGATCTGAGGATGCCTGCTTGTCGGAAAGCAAACAGGCTAGATCTTAGCCGATTCTAATTAGACATATCGAAGACATTTTCAGCAACTGTCAAAATTGCCGTTTTTGGTTCCGTTACCGTTATCATTGAGTTTGGGCGGTTAGTTTTAAGCAGAAATAAGTGATAACTTTTTCAGAACTTCCTCAATATAAAAATCACTGCTTACATTTTCAAAACGGTTGCTCTTATACAAGCCTTGCCAAACATATCCAAACATAACTCAATACATCAAAGTAGCACAGTTCAATATACATACAATTCCATAGTGTCAAAACCGATACAATCACTTCATGGAAAGCCAGTTCTAGAGCTTATGGTTCAACAAATCACAAAACCATCCCTAACTGCCGAACAACACACGGGTTGCAGACATTGACTGAGGTAATTGCACTCTTATCTTTTATTGAGCGATTAAGATTAACATCAACGTTTGAAAGCAGCAGCAACAGCAGCAGCACAAAAGCCCAGCATCGATGCATCGATCGATGCGATGTTGATCTCCGTTTTGCTGCTTGTTTTGTTGTACAACCAACATAAAACTTTTCCACTCCGATGCCCGCCACTCCGCTAGGTCCGACCAGTCAGCAGCAGGGCTAATCAAACGCCTAAAGAGCGCCATTAATTTCGCAAAGGTTCTTCACACGGCGGCAATGGCAGACCTGGGGGCCCAGCGAGAGGAAGCCTTATGAGAGGATAGATGACTCTAGCAATGATGATTTGTAGCGCACCGGTGCTCTCCATCGGCAGAGGTCCCTTCGGTGGAGGTTGATGGCAGCAGCTTAATACGTACTTGTTTTGAAAGATTATTTCATTAGGAGCGATTATCGACCTGTCAGAGAGTAGCAAGTTTTCAACTCGACTCAGGGGGATTCGGCTGAGAGCAACGAACGATCTAATCTTGAGCTCACTAGTCTTCGCCGGTCCCAGGCGCTTGATTGGCTCGAAAGGACCCCAGAGAGATACCAAAAGAGAGAGAGAGAAACGGCTTGCAGATCGGAAAATTAAGATAAGGTGATTTTATTGATCTTTAATAAAAACGATTATCTACGGCTATAATTTAGCTCTGGGTTTGCTGCCAATCGAGGAACCCGTTCCGAAGGCTACGCTACGAGCGAGAACGATTCGACCCGACAACAGAAGGTGGCGAAAAAACAACTCTCCCGGACGGGGTTCGACCAAGATTAATAATGATCCGAAAAACCGCGTGACGAAGCGGTGTGATCAAAGACCAAACCCCCGAATGCGATTGACATAAATATGACAAACGATGATAGCCGTTTGGAAAAGTCACGATCGAAACGATCGATCGCTTTTGGTGGAGAAGAGTTACTGACGAAGAATTCCTTCTGGTCATGGTGGTGACTAACGAGCACGTTAGACAGAATCCGGAGGAAATTGGAGCAAAAGGTCAATAGCACTGTGTGAGATTTTGTGCTGAAATTGAAGTTCTTTTGTTCTTTTTTCGTCCCCCGAGAGGTGATTGGTTCCGAAATTAGACAGACGACACAAAGCGACCGACATGCGGCTGGCCTGCATCGGAGGAAGCAAGGTCAACTGGCATCCGGCTTGGGAGCATCGATGGAAGAACCACGGTGGAAAGAGAAACACAGGAATGGAGTTTGGTTTGATGAATGCCACCTGACCTAACATTTCCATATTTAATTCTGAACGCAAGTACCGACCAGCATAATGAAGCAATGAGCGTTCGACCTGTCGTCGTCGTCGTCTTCGTCGATTTGAGCTCCGTTGTTGTGGTTGGTTCGCTGGTTGTTGGCAAGCGGCAAACATTTGCGGTTGAGAACGTTGTCGCGTCGTCGTCGGCCGGAGTCATGAATTAAACAAAGTTGTATTCGTAGTGATCGAGCACCTGCTACGACCCACGAATTCTGCTGGTGCGTATGGCACGTTCTTTCCGGAGACGTGGTGTAAATGGATTGGAACTATCGGTTTTAATTTATGGAAAACAGTGTAGAGCGACTTGACGCAGCGTGGAATACATTTCGCGGCTAGTGAACTTGACTTTGGCTCGCGGTGAAATGGTTATGGGTGCATTATTGCTGTTCTTTCGTTGTGGGCAGGCATGTCATAACTCTATTTTACTTCCATTCTAGGGGTTTAAGGGGGGAGAAACAAGAGAGTAAATCACGAGACTTCACCAACCCCCTTGCACATTTGTTGTTCTTTTTAGATGTCCAGTGCTTCGTGTACAAATTAACAGACTTCTTTCGGAGTGATGATATTCCTTGCTTCTATTAGTTTCCAAAATTCCCAGGGTATAAAGTGTTTTCTGTCTCAGTTAATCTCTTGTCCATTTTGAATTACCATATTTTTATTGTAAGTGTAATCATCTGGCATTTGTTGGGTGCGGTTTGTTTTGCAGAATGTTTCTTTTGGTTATGCTACAGAGATGGACACCTGACGAGAGCTGATGGTAGATTTAAATTTGAAGAATTTAAACCTCATCAAATGGTTAGGACCAAAATGATAGTGAAACGCGCAAGGCTTTAGCGACACGCTGATTATGATACACATTCTCTTTTCCGATGAAAAACCCCTCGGATCTGGCAAAACCTTGAGGTAGTTTAACTTCAACTACCAGGTCCCAGGGCTGGTCTGGTTCTTTACCATTTTGTTGCCAGATCAGTGCTAATGTAGACCAAAAAGTCCTTCTGAAAATCCGCCAGTATTTCCTATCGACATTATTATACTGAGATAGTGAGCGATGGTCAAGTACAGGATTTGCAAATAGTTTGAATTGTTTTTGCACGCACGGGGACCGGATCGATTTCGGACAATCTAAAAAACTGTTCTTGTACTGCACTTAACTTTACTAAAGAAACTTTATTTGCGGTTAAACGGATAGGCGGATTTATTTCCCCGGCGCACATGGGACCAATCTGAAAAAAGACGGTCAAAAGTGTTTTCACACTGTTCCTCACATTTTAGAGCTTTGGTGTCTGCGGAAAAGTTGCTAGAAATATTATTTCACATTTTTTAAAAACTTATCAAAAGTTTTACTTAAGTGATACTTTACTTAAAAAAACTAACTTTGTGTGGGTACAAGATAGAAGGTTGGTGTCTTCAACAAAGTTTTAGAACTATATATTTAACGAAACTTTGCTGAAGATTGTTAGTACCTATATCGAAAGAATTCTGATATATAATTGATTTAGTATATAGACTTACTTAAAACTTGTTTTTTTACTTTATTGTGGCTAAACCTTCCCAGATTGATTAATAATGTTCAACAAAGTTATCAATACTATCAAAACGCACAACTTTGCTCAACATGTCATAAGTCTAAATGGCTTTATTTGAGTTTCAAAGCGGATTTAAGTTAAAAAATATACATTTTTTCAACAACAATAACTCAGACACCGGCAAATTTTTGCAACCAAATTTTTAACAGTTTGATCAATCATCACTCAAAGTATACGTGAACAAAAAATCTGCGCCGGGTATCATCGGGTACACGAAGTTTTCAGTCCGTCTTTTCGGGTTTACCTATCTTTTAAATTTCGATAAACTTTTACAGATGTACAAATATTTCGTGAAATCTGTTAAATTCTACCGGCATCCGTAAAAATTGATTACAAAACGATCTGTTGTCAAGATTCCGGTAAAATATTTCTGAAATCTGTGAATTCAAGTGAGTGTGCAGTACTTAGTGTGATAAATTTCGTAGGCAATGGATTTTCAAGTTTTAATGAAAGTAATCAGATTTATTTTGCTGCTTTGAACGTATTTAAATTACTGAATATGTAATTAGAGGTATTGCAAGTGTTACTTATGAACTCTGACTATACAATTTCACCAGTAATTAATTTACCTAAAAATAGGTACGGTATTATTCAATTTCACAAAACTGTATTAATGTCTTTGATATATATCTGCATAGATATCAAAACTTATTGCGAGCACGTCAGTTCTTAGTTCTTTGTTTCAGACAAATTTGTTAAAATTAATGTATTTCATTTTTTTAATAGGTTTTGGCTATTTTAGATTGATTTATTGCTATGATAAAAGCATTAAAACATGTTATTTTTTAATAAAGCCTTACTGATTACCTTCTTCCTCAGCTTCTGTGTCTGAATCAGGCTTGGTCTTGGGAATTTTCCAAAAGTTTCTTTCAGCTGGTAATAGTTATATAGATGTTTTGACAGTTGGTCGTCTTAGACTCCCTATCAACGGGTGGGATGTCATTTGCAATTGTGTGAAAAGATCATTATTGGTAGCAGTCTTGTAGAGAAATGAAAATAATTCAGTAATTATGAATATTTGTCATAATGTTCAATTACTGTTAACTTACCTTGAACACTTTCGTGCTCGATTTTCTCTATAGCATTTTAAATCTTTGTTGCGGCATTCTTGTGGCTCCTCTGAAAGACTTCCGATTGGTAGGGTAATGCTGCTTATAATGTCTGCACCGTATATTAGTATTCGGTGAACAGACTGCGGCATGTAATACCATCCGTACAACTCAACATAGTATTTGGCCGTCTCGTAGTAAAATGCTTTAGAAGAGTCAGTGTTTATTTGCCTGCCATATGCCAGTATGCTCACTATGACAGAAAAGTTCTCAATGATTGTCTCTGCCAACCCGTTAATTTTTTGAATGATTTTTTTTCGAATGTGGCTTTATTGGCTGACCTAGACCATCGCTCCAATGTTGTTAAATTGCTCTGGGATGCTTGGCAAACACAACATTTTTGCGACGAGCTTCCGGTCAAAGCAGCAAAGCAAACTTTTCCATCGATCATACTACAAATCATTGTATGATGGATTCGGAAGTTTGAGATCAAGCTTGGCATTAATTTTTCGATTTATGCGTCAAGGATTTCCTTTTCATGCAAGGTCGGCATAACCTTGTAGATGAAGGTATACGACTCATCCACAAAATACGATCTGGATTGTTACGGAGGTGAAGCATCAATGGTACCATAGATGTAATATAAATTGCATTGTCATCTACCCCTTCATACCTTTGCTTGTAGTTTGAATGATACGATGAGTCGTCAAAACCCCATTTCGATAAAAGCTCAAGATCTTCAAGAGCTACATCATTCAAACCTTCTATCTCCAAAGCCAGAGATAGTATTCGCTGAACTGTGTGATCCAGCAAACTCTGTACGTCAACCTCAGCAGATACCTATGTAAAGAACGAATTACCAGTGGGTTAAAAACCCTCCTTCAAATACAACCATAACAAGATACCTCTGAGATGACGATTCCGTTACGGTTTGGCAGACATTTTTCACGGGCCCCCACAAGATTTTTGTAGCTAGGGTATATTTTTGGTGCGTTGCATTGCTTAGACGTCTTTCGAAGCAGTGTCCACTGATCTTTACTGTAATCGCCATCAATAAAAAACGCAAGTCCTTCATCAGCTGTCAACAAACGATGCTTTTGTAAATCAGTTTTGGATTTCACTGCTCGTCTCATTCGTTTGGTACTGGTAGGACATGCCTGTAATTCTTCTTGCAAAAGTTTAGCCAAATCTTCGCAGCCCTTACTTCGAGAATTCATTTCTGCTGCAAACGCCAATTCATTCGCGGTTCTCTGCTGCCTCAATCCTTCAACTCTTCGCCTTTTGTTCTTCTTATTCAGGTCAGAAAACGGTTTTCTGGGCATTCCAACTTTCACATTACCACTAGTAAATGCACTACAAGTCAACCAATTCTTGTTGCTTACTTCAAAACTTTTCTGTGTTCTTCCTGCCTTATTCCAGCGATTGTTAAATTCAGAGCACAACCTTTTTTTTTTACTTAACATGTTTTATATTTCCAATTCATTTGTCTTACATACTAATTTTAACATTTTAAGTGTTTCAGCCCATTGGCCTCTTCAGCTTTGTTTAATTTTAAATTTTCTGTGTTTGGTGAGTTTAGTGTGCTATGTGTTTTACATTAAATTTTCAGTTCAGCCCTTGGGGCATTGTTAGTTTTAAAATTTGATAACCTACATAATCTACAACTAAAACTACAATTGGAAAAACCTAGGGGTGGGGAACCAGATTCCGGATGATCTGGTGATCCGATGTCAGGCAGTTTGCCCTGTACCGATTGATAGACTCACTAAAGCGATCGTCGAGCATTTTTATCTCGGCCAGACGGTGGACCTCTGATGTTCTCGTCCTCGGAGGGGTGTTCAGGATCATCCTGAGGAACTTATTTTGAACACGCTGAAGTTTCAGGTGATGTGTTTTTGCGCAACTCTCCCAGATTGGCATGCCGTACTCAATGACTGGAAGTATGATTTGCTTATAGACAGCAAGCTGAGTTTTTTCGAGTACATGTAGGGAATTGGGGATTGACAAATGATCGAAAAAAACTCAACACTTTCTTCGGTGTACAATTTTTTATTGCATGTATACAAATTGATGACATTTAGTTAGTTAAGAGTGCTATGTTGCTTAAATTTTGTCAAATTTTGTCAAGTGATTATCAAGATGGCTTCCGAGAAATAAGGGCTTCGACCAAAAAATTGAAGGCACGGTCATGAAAAATCCAGGTCAGTCCCACAACTGGATTGCGGGACAGTTGAGAATTGACAAGTCGATCGTGTTCCGTTTAGTAAAATCGCTTTAGGAGACCCAGATGACCCAACGGCGATCTGGCAGCGGAAGAAAAGCAAAGAAGACCGTGATCGCAAGGATGGTGAGGGATTGCTTTCAAGGGAGATTAGGGGATTTGTGCAATGCGAATGATTCGATTCGGGACGTGGCCAAGAAGGTCGATTCGTCCATCTGGCTCGTCCAGCAGACAACGAAAGGGATCGGACTTCATATCATCAAGGTAAGAAAGGCGCCTTACCGAACCGATAATCTGAATAAAGGGCGATACGGTCAACATTTGGTCAATATCAACTTGACGTATTTCTTTCAATTTCGCATTTAAAAAACCTGAACACCCCTCATTTTGAAGGTGTGTGTGTGTAGAATGTTGCCTATTTTGATTTTGGAATCACCTTCAGTTGTCAAATGCCGTCCAAGCAGAAGAGCAGCGTATCAAATTTTGCTGCGCATCGCGAAAATCGAGCTACTGCACGCAAGTTGGCAAAATCGCTAAAGTTGCCAAATCAACCGTTACAAATGTAATTAGCGTTTGGGAACGTTTGCGACAGCCAGGAAGTCTGATCGGGAAATCGAAACCGGAAGCCGCTGAGACGACAAGAGAGTTGCCGGTAGTTTCAGCGAAACCCAACCTATCTCTCGATGCCGCAATAAGCTGGGTGCCGTCACAACCATGCATCGAGCCAAAAACGAGCGGACTATCGACTACAAGAAGGTAGTGATCAAATCGCGATGATAAACAAATACGACGGCCAAAGCGCGATCCCGGAGGCTGTACACGACGATGCTGACGAAGTTGACTGCGTGGTAATGGACGACAAACCACGTCAAAGCCGACTACAAGCAGCTCCGGGACAGAGTTTTATACGGCAAAGGAAGGGAAAGGTAGCAGATATTTTCAAGCTCACGAAACTGTCAAAGTTCGCAAAGAAATATCTGGTTTGACAAGCCATCTGTACCTGTGGCTTGAAAAGCAGCATTTTCATAGCTTCCGGGACTGTCAACCAAGAAATTTACGTGAAAGAGTGTTTGAATAAACGTCTGCTGCCTTTTCTGAAGAAACACGGTTGTTCCGTACTGTTTTGGCCGGATTTGGCATCTTGCCATTACGGTAAAAAGGCCATGGAGTGGTACGCCGCCAACAACGTGCAGGTGGTTCCCAAGGACAAGAACCCTCCCAACACGCCAGAGCTCCGCCCAATTGAGAAATACTGGGCTATTGTCAAGCGGAACCTAAAGAAGACCAAAAAAACTGCTAAGGACGAGCAGCAGTTCAAGGCAAACTGGCTTTCTGCGGCGAAGAAGGTGGACAAGGTGGCTTTAATTTGATTTTAAAAAAAAACGATTTCACCGATTTACACGCGTTTTCTCTTGACCAAATTTTGACCGTATCACCCTTTATAACTATAAGCCATGAGGAGCTAGAGCCGAAGTTAACGCATAGGTCCCGACCATTTGAAGTGAAAAGGAGCTGTTAACTCACTTCACCTTCTTGGCCTAGATGCTCCCAACGACAATTTTCAAAAAAAAGTTTGTTCTGTACACCAAGTAGGACATTCTGTTTAACTATTCTCTCCGACTATGCATTTTCATTTTCCTTTGATATCTACTGAAGGCTGCGCGGGCTCCCCGTGTCTTTTTAAGGTGGATACCAAATCCTCCCTTTTTTCAACGATTTTATGGATGTAGCTCCATCCACGAGATGTGCAAACGTCGATGCTAATGCTAATTCTAATGCTAATTGAACCCAACCAAAAATAAGAAAATCTCACTAAACTTCAAATGGCTTAAGTAAAGATTTTCATCAAATTTCACAAAACTTTATAAAAGTTGGTAGAGTTTGAGCAAAGTTCGACAAACCTCAGATAATTAAGCCCACAATTGTAAAAAAAAAGAAGTTCATCGAACTTTATCGAAACTCGTAGCAATTACGCCAAGTTCACAAACTTTATTTTAAGAGACATTTACCAAGTACGATGACGACAAAGATCTTAAATATTTCATGGAATTATTAATGAGCATGAGCATGAGCATGATTTGTTGTTGCCATATCAGCTGTTATTGCACAGAGAATTTTCAATGTGTAAAAACTATTGATCCCAAACTAAGGCAAAATCGACGCCGGCCCCACCCCCGCCCGAATGCAGGTTAAGTAAGGAAATGGTTGGAATATGTTGACGAGATACTCACTTTATTGGAAACCTCAGGGTCCACTGCACTTCCACGAGAAGTCATTGGAATTTTGGATAACATGATTGCGTAGAAGTAGGGTTCGTTTTGGTTAACGATAAGCTGTACAGTGAAATATTTAAAAAAAATAGTACCGATTTCTGATTTGAACGGATTTAAACTAACAGTAAGTATGCTATTGGGGCCACTCACAAAATGTGATAGTGGGTTTTTATTGGGAAACTAGGAGGTGTTTTATAATGCTGCAAAGCCTATTTGGACCGATTCAAATCAACAGCTCACAAAATGTGGGCCAACTTGGACCGAATTACACCAACAGTACGGATTTCGCTGAAGTTACTTAAAATATGGGACAGTGGTTTATTTGTTAGATAGGGCGGCCCAACGAGCATGGCGAACAAATAATTTGGATCACAATTAATTATGTACCTCACTACCGACCGATCTTACCCGGCGAACACTGACTTCTTATGCTCACTCGATCACTCGCGCATCGAACAATAAGCAACCGAAACAATAGACAAAACGCTACACCCAATAACAAAATATTGCGGAACAAAGTATCGACACAACGGGTTCAACTGATGGTCGACGCAAACCTACACAGAAAAAAATAGTTAATTTTAATAAGCGCATAAAATTTCCATTCGTTAAATTCCAAGCCAAAGGAGGCGTAAACAACGCATTTGGTTGTACACAGCAAAAAATAACGGAAGTTACATGCTATGTAAAACGTTTGAATTGTACAAACCTATCAATGTAATGCATTCCTTTATTTAATTTAAGATTAAAACCCGTGCACAAAAGTAGAGCATCGATTAGCATCGAAAAATATGTCTGATTTCATTGATTCATACATTACATAAATATTTTATTCCAGTGAGTTCGTTTTCCAATGCATTATAATACGAAATTACACGAACGTGTAATCATATATCTTCTACCATCGAAAGTTGATGCAAAGGACAACTGTTCTGCCTTTCTTGCTTAACTGTCATTCGCCATCCATAAGCAGAGAACAAAAGTGGATACTGATTTGCAACTGCGCTTTCAAGCGCTCAAATCTGCTGTTTGGACCTGATAACGAGGTAAATAATTAAAGAAATATCAAGTATCGTTTGATTTTAAAATGATTTAATCGATGTCTAGGAACAAATTGTGCTTTTACCCACGAGTAGTCAACCATCTGAACTTCCACAGAAACAAGAATATACTGATGTTGAAGGAGATGTTCGCTCATCACCATGAGGCACCAAGAGTGAACAACAATGTTTTTGGCTAGAATTGAAAGATATGAAGAGAAAGTTTTTGATAGTTCCGCTAGTGTGCGGCAGGCTCGGAAACATAGCAGATGTTTTAGGAAAATTGAGCGAAAAGGGCATGTGTACAGTGGTACTCGAACAAACGACATTTTTGCCTAACATCCCACTGCGGGGTAGGTTAAAGCACGGACTAAGTCCGCCACTTCAACAGGCAAAAATGTCCGGTTGGAAGACGCTCATGTACCACTGTGGCTTGTATAGTTATTCTAGCGATCTATTGTGTGCACTCTGTTTACTGATGCGCACATGGGAGAGGAACTCTCTCCTTTTTTTGGGTTTGTTTTGATTCGCACCGACTGACGAAGAATATACTCTTTTTAGATATATTGACTTAGTTTTAGAGTTTATCCATTGCCTTCAACGTATGAACAGAAAGTATATGGTAAATTAGTACCATGTTAAATTAAACAAGCTAGTTCCTAAGAACGCATTTGATTTGCTTTCTTCAATATACATGAATGAACCGTAACCACATTAAAGCGTTGCATGGGATGAACCATAATTATTAAATGAATGGCTATTTTTTATTCATAGGGTTTCCTCTTCTTACTTCATGTTGCATGTTTGGATCGATTGAGTTATCAATAAGCAAACAATTCTAATTCATCTTTTGTCTCTTCTTGTCTAACTGAAAAGAAACCTTAATGTAAAAATCAATGATGCGTGCATTTAAAGCAGTTCATTTAAAATTCGTGTAAATTTGAAAACTCATGTGACTTTGAAATTAACTACATGCTCTTTTTATGTGCATAAAAATAGATTGAAAAATTTAAACTGTGTACGATGAATACATTTCTTCTCGAACATCAACAATATTAAAAACGATACTACTGAAGATTGTGCTAGCAAATTCGTTTTTTTTTTCTTTGGGTTCCTGCTGCAGTTATGTCCCGGATTCGTATTCGATGCTAGGCTTTGCATTACAATAGCAACTGTTGATTCCCTTCGTTTCTGCCAACAAAAGACGTTTCAAGAACACGGCCGCAGCAAAGAAAAAAGGTTTCATCATACTACCAAAACAAAACAAGCAGACGACCTGTCGCTGCGTGCTCGTTATCAAAACACACAAATTCAAACACACTCAAACCCGGGCTAGCTTTCACCTAAAACTGAATAGGTCCCAATACAAAACAGAACACCAAAACAGCTCTTCTCTTACACCTCAGTAAACACTGTAACTAAGAAATATCCACCATCTACTTAAACCATTTTTTTTTGTCTCTTTTTAGCACTACTACCTCTTTTCCGCCCTCTTTATAGTGCGGACAGAGTAGATGAGCCCAACCTTGGGTAAATTTCGGTTTTCGTGATTATGCAAAAACAGGGTACACTCAAAACAATCGTCACGTTATTTCCACGTGAAATTTCACGTAACTTTCACCTGAACACGTAACCAAATCTTCTTCAGTAAAATCAAGTGAACATTACGTGCCAGTGAATTGTACGTAAAAAATCACGTAACAATTATATGATTTTAAAGTAGAATGTGGATTTACGTGGAAATCACGTAGCTCTTACGTGAATTCCAAGTGTTTATTACTGGTTTTGGCAGTGGACGAAAATTACGTGCGTTTCACGTGGATGTGACTTGTCGATTTTTTTGAGTGTAGGCTAACGTAATCACACAGAGTTGTGCCAAAATACAGTGACGGACAATACAATAAGACCAAAGCCTGATTCTCATACAATATGGTTATGTTAGGGGGCTTGCCTTTCATTTTCTCGAGAACCAATTGAACTGAAATTTTGACATTTTCTGCGCTACAACTTTGCCCAAGGATTACACGTCTTTTTCAGCAAATTAAAAAGTTAGTTTCTGTATTTCCGTGAAAATGGGGACCACCCTAATTTAAATTAACTTTAAAAAATGGGCCTTAGTAATACAAACCATGTTGTACAACATCACTTTGCTGTAAAGTTTCAAGTTTAGGCGCTGGGAGCTTGTTTCCTTGTAAATTCGTGATCTGGACCATAGTGCACTGTGAAAGCTGTGGTGCAATATTTTGTTCGTAAACACACGGCAGGGTTGCCACTTTCACTTTGTAACTGTTTGATTTTTTAGCGATAATTGATATTGTAGAAATTCTATATATTAAGGTGCTATAAGTATTTATTTAAGTCTCTCGACTCGTAAATTTGTTATTCGACTAACGTAACAGTTCATGTTTCACACAAAAGCTTAAAAATTAATCTATTCAGCATTGTCCCATGCAAATTGTCCCATAATTGTGACCTCCTCTAATAGAGTCCCATAATACAGCATTTAAGATAATCCACTTTTTGTTGGATTTATATAAAAAAATATGCATGAAGTGCTCTATTTATCAAAATTACTAACTCAACCAAGGCCAATCGAGGTTTCACATTATCATTATGTAAGTTCTGTAATTTTTTAATAAATATTTAACAATTATTTCAGCATTTGTGGAGGCGCTGCACATCAAAGTCAACACTAATACGATTGGTATGATATTCTAGTTCAAGAGCAACAACACGACGCAAATCACGAACTTTTTAGTTTACCGGGTGAAAGTCTCTTAAATAAAGACAAACAACAACAAACAAACTAACAATTTATTGTTTTGTAATAAGAGCGCTTCGGCAGAATTCATTTTTTTCATGACGGTGATGGCCATCAATGGCATTGCAATGTGTTTTCAGCCGAACGGTCAGCTCGAAATGAGTTCCAGAGTTAATAATAGGAGATTGACTCAAAGATTGAAACTCATCGAGCAAAGGTTCTGAAACTAGCATGAACGCTTCCACAACATAACCGTATCACAAACTATCAAACTTCCATTCTTAGCTTATGAAAGCTTTACGGGAGAAAGGCAATTAGAAATTCATATATAATATAACTCAGCATACCAGCTGCACAATTATCAAACTCGACGAGCACTGAAACTGGCTCGCGAAAAGATCGATTTCTGATATTAGCAGAAGCACTTTGTGTTTGCAGATTTGCTGATCTATTCTGTTATGTGGCCCAGACATCCTCCTGTAAACGATCTTCGTTTTGTATTAACTCGGAACACCGCACCCATCCGCCAGTCAAATTATTTGTTTTTTTCTCACGCCATCCAAACCCAAATTCATCACTCAAAAAGCATTTATGCATGCGATGCATTTCACCCAAATTCATGAGCAAGAGCTTTTCAACCAACCCACACTAGGCGATAGAGAAGCGATTGCCTTTGTTGCCTTCCGCACCGTTAGGCTCTCATCGTACAAAACGTTCCAAGCATAAAGAGGGAAAGAGAGATAGAGAGCAACAAAACCGAAAACTATGCTCACCAATTTTCCCACCACGCCATGAGTAGCTTCCAGAAGGGGCAGAAAAAAAATCGTTGATAATAGATTTGTCAATTTTACCTGACACCGCATTTGAATAGATCAGGGGCTTTCTTCGGTTGAGAATGAAGAAATTGGGAGAAACTTGGTGGGAACTACTTTCTGGGTCAATTTCATGGGAAGACCCGCGATCGGTTCTTCAATTGAAGCATTCGAACAAGTCTGAATCGTCACCAGTTGTTCACTTCCCCGTGATTTGTACCCCCTCCCCCCCCCCCCTTTCCCATCGGTCTAATTAATCAGCAACGATGCACGGGCGTTTCTAAACAAGATCGCAAGTGTGTGTGTGTGTGTGTGTGTGGTGCAGTCTTCCTCTCGCTGACAATGACAACGAAAACCTCCTCGAAGCTGGGTCCCATAACGGATCGGATCACAACCGGAGCAAGTGGTCACCGGCAGCAGGCACCACGCTTGACCACAATTTGCCTAGATATGCGAGAAGCCCTTGCGACGACGACGACGACGACGGCCACCCGCTTGATCGCTCGGGATCGAGAAATGAAATCAGGAAACCGCAAAACAGTTCATCGCAGGCCCTATCAAACCGCATTAGGATATCTTTAGCAACGTTTTTTTTTGTTCGTATGATAAACTTGAAATTGCAGCAGACGTGTGTCGTATTAAATGAACTTGCGTGGCAGAAAGTGGTCAGTACTTTCCGGGATGTCTCGTGGCACCTAGTTGTGCCGTTGATTGTGTGTCATAATTGGTAGGAATGGAATTAGTTGCGTCCATAGGCGTAGCCAGGATTTCAAATAGGGTGGGGCAAGGTATATTTTTTAAGAGAGAGAGAGAGAGAGAGAGAGAGAGAATATCACTGTCTGCAAGCAGCGCACAGTGGGCAAAAATGGATCCAAAATCCCATTAATTTAGACGGCGCAGGGTAGGAGTCCTGAAAAATAGCTTATCTTGTGGGAAAAAATGCGAGAAATTCAATGGTGTTGGTTTCATTTAGAGTTGATCACAGTAAGTGTCCCATTTTCCCATTTCTCCCCTCCTTTTGGATGCAAACTAGAATTATTACCCAAAAATTAAAGTTGGTGCTACTATATTAAACCCAAATGCACTGTAAATTTGCAAAACAAGCTGAAGAAATGTAGGGAAAAAATTCTACTTTGATCGGATGCCAGGAAGGGGTCCATTTTACCCGATTTTCCCTCACACATGCATAAACTCATATACCATGTGGTTCGGAAGATTGGCGCTAGTAATATTGCTCTCACTTGCACTGTACTTATGTAAAAATCTCCTTAGAATCGAGTGGTGATGGTTTCGTTTAGGGTTGACCTCAGTAAACTGTCCATTTTACCCGATTTCCCCCCCCCCATAATTTAATTACCTCATATACCATGCCGTTTTGAAGATCGGCGCTAGTAGTATTGCTCTCACTTGCACTGTTCTTACGTAAAAATGTCCGGAAAATCGAATGGTGATAGTTTCGTTAAGGGTTGACCACAGTAAATTGTCCATTTTACCCGAATTCCCCTCATAATTTAATAATTTTATTTTAATCATGCTGTTTTTAAGATTGGTGCTGGTAACATTGCTCTCACTTATGCAAAAATGTCGGGAAAATCAAATGGTGATGATTACATTTATGGTTGACCTCTGAAAATTGTCCATTTTACCCAATTTTCCTCATACTGGAATAATCTCATAAACCAGTTCGAGGATGCGTTTAAGGTGAGTGTGAATCGACCAAAAATTGGAGGCAGTGGTAGCAGCAACACAGGCAACAAGGCGCGACGTCTTTTAACAGATCCGTAAAAGTTCGACGAAATTCTTGGTATTTCGAAACAACTGGCCTATTATGTAAGGTTGATTAGCAGCTTAGCCGTTTCTCCAAAGCAGCTCGATGCTCAAAAGGTCAAGCAGTTGTACCACAAAATGGAAGATCTCTTCATGACAGAATTCAACCATGTGAAACGACTACCTCCATCTCGCAAATAATAAAGCGACCGTAGATAATGTTGACGACAGTCATACAGATTTTGATGGAAGCGAAGACAATGCTGCATTGTAGAGCAAACTCATGTAGTCGATTGACATTAAAATAAATACTTTATTTTATTTATGAGATGGAAAATCTTCGATTGAATCTAATGTAAAAATGACAATCTTTAAAACCGCTTGATATGTCAGTTTTTTCCAAAAGATAGGGGGAATAGGGTAAAATGGACCATTTTCTGAGGTCAGCCGTAAATGATACCATCATCATTCAATTTTATGGACATTTTTACATAAGTACTGAGCAAGTGAGAGCAATATTACTAGCGCCGTTTGAAGATGACAGCATGATTTAAACGATATTATTTAATTACGAGAGGAATTCGGGTAAAATGGACAGTTTACTGAGGTCAACCCTAAACGAAACCATCACCTCTCGATTCTACGGACATTTTTACGTAAGAACAGTGCAAGTAAGAGTAATATTACTAGCACCAATCTTCCGAACCACATGGTATATGAGTTTATGCATTTGTGAGGGAAAATCGGGTAAAATGGCCCACTTCCTGGCATCCGATCAAAGTAGAATTTTTTTCCTACACTTCTTCAGCTTGTTTTTCAAATTAACTGTGCATTTGGGTTTAATATAGTAGCACCAACTTTAATTTTTGGGTAATAATTCTAGTTTGCATCCAAAAGGAGGGGAGAAATGGGCAAAATGGGACACTTATTGTGGTCAACCCTAAATGAAACCAACATCATTGAATTTCTCGCATTTTTTCCAATAAGATAAGCTATTTTTCAGGACTCCTACCCTGCGCCGTCTAAATTAATGGGATTTTGGATCCATTTTTGCCCACTGTGCCGCGGTTGCACACACTGAACACATAACATTATACAACGGACAATCCAACACTCGGTGAACCAATAGAGAAGGGACATTTTCAAGTTCCACCGGCTAGAGCAGGAATCTGAAGGAGCCTGAACAACGGGTGGATCCTATTCTCTACGTTTATCCAAAGTACTTTACAATACCCGTCAAATTATGGCAACAAGATTCAACAATTCAAGGCTTCCAGACCCACACTGAAAATTAAATTTTGATTTCATTACGAAACCGAAGATAGAACTAACAAATCTATTCGTTGAAATCATTGTAAATTGATTTGTACTTTTCAAGAAGCTACCTTCGTACTCCATGCCACACGCATAACTGTCTAAAACACGAAGCATTTATTGGCACAGAAAGAACATTCGTGCATTGTTCGAAAACAATATAAACTACTACGAATATTTTGTTATCAATAAAAAAGAAACTCTGGTGGTTTTATGATTGACTAACAGATCTTCTGTGTCGACTCAGTATGTAATTGAAAAAAAAATAATAAAAATAAATCAATAATTCCAGCACACCCGAGGGGCAATACTAAGATGTATGAGTACGATTGAAGAGAAGCAGCGATTGGTTGATCTTCATGAAATTCATTTCGTGCACTGTACAAACAGGAGGTGTAATGATAGCATTTCACCAGATGACAAGCATTATGAATGCTTCATACAATTTACGAGACATCTGTTCTATATACAAAATCCATGTTTACGAAACGAGTGAAAGCTAATTTACGAAAATAAATTTTGAGTTTATATATTGTTCTCCCATAGAAACAGAAAAAAATCTTTGAGGTAGCTCATCAAATCTTCCGGTTCACCTCTAAGTATTTTACTATAAGGTTCTAGGTGAAGGTTCACAGATTGCCTGTCAATATGCAAATTTGGATGACGTCTGTATTGAGTTATCTCAAATAATATTAATCCATCCAATGTATCACAAAACATAGAGATTGATTGAGCGAATTGGAGATAATGATATAATTGAGTATAGGATCAAGTTGATGCTTAACCAATGAACCTGGACATCAATATAAGCATAAAGTTACCAGAAGGCACAAAATGCATCTACACACTCTTACTTTTACCAAATCCCTAAATCGCAATTTTAAATGGATTTGCATAGATTGTTCTTAAGAAGCTTTAATAGGATTGGTATAGTTGTAAAAGTTTACAAAAAAAGTTTGCTTCGAGCATCGGCTGTTAAAGGTTATGTCGATGCTTTTTATGCACTATTTTGTTATATGGCACGTTTTGTATTGTTTCAGTTATCTATAATTTAGTAGAGAAATAAATATGATGTCAATATATTAGGTTGTATTAAGTTGTAAAGTATTGGGATATACCTACAAATCTTAATATTTTTCATTTTTCATTTTGTTCATTTTCCAGATTGTACGGAATCCTGTAAATCAATTGTTGCCTAAATTTAAAATGCAATCCCAAGTAACAATTTCAGTTCTTTTCTAGCCGTATAGCACTCCTCCTGGCTTTGTTGATGAAACTACATTCAAAACTGTTTTTTACACCAACACCTCGTCTATGCATCTTTAGAGCCGAAATGTATACAAAGTGGCCCACTCTATAGATGGTTGTGAAAACAAATTAATAAACCTTTCCAAAACCATAAATATTTTGAAAATGTTCTAGTGAAAGATGATATGACCACCTGAGAACCATCATAAAACCTATTGGCCGCCATCAAAACTAGTATAGGGCCGAATGGCCACAGCTGTCAAACTTCACGGCGATATCGGGATTGGTTTTTGTTTTTCTGATTCATTCAACAGTAAATAATGGCTAAAAAAACTCAAGTATTGCGGGAAATTATGTTTTATAGCAAAATATATAAAACAAATTGAGTTTTATTTATCGTATCATGCTCCAAACCATATGCGCATTTAATTTTATAGTGAATATTGGCACGACAAGAGCTGAAAATTAATGCGCCTCGGAAATTATGCGAGTTTACAACAACAAAAACAAAATTGAAAGAAATACATTCGATAAATTAATCAAGAAATTTATGAAAATTCATGGAATTCAATAAGGTTTTCTTAACGAGTACCGAAATTCGTCTCAGATTTATAGTTCAATTGTATTACATTTAAAATTTGGTGTTTTATTTTTCCACATTCCAATTATTTCATATATTTCAATATGGCGATTGCAAGAAATCACAGTTTTACCAAAAAGACAATTTGTCTTAGCAATGGCTACTATAAAACTATCTGATCGTTTGGTATCTTTCCTTAATGCCAATTAGCCGTTTAATGCATTCACTGGAAACCAAATGGTTTTAAAATGTTTTTTCAACTGACCATAATAAGATAATATGAATGAGTCCTAAAACGGCATTTCAAAGCAGCATTTTGTGAGTTCACAAAGTCAAAATAAAACCTTTGATAGGAGTAAAAGGAATTTTAGAAGTCAAAGTTTTAAGATCGTTGTAAAGAAGCTGTGTAGATTCTTATAAACCTGATTAAAATTTGAAACCTATTGGCATCTCTTGCTGCCATAATAAAACCAAATTGATTTCTAGTGGCTTTCATAAAACTTAATAAAGCTGGATAGATTTGGCAATGTTACTTGGGCACACTGCTTAACTTGGCGATTTTACTTCTGTATTTAAACTTACTGAATTATGCTTCAGCAAAACTATTCCTGAATAAAAAAACAGTAATATTTTTCAGCTATTCTATGGAATTCATTTAAATTTTTTTTGTTAAATAACTCTTTGAAAGTTCTGTGAGCAAATTATTATACAAGGTTGTTTCGACTAGAATGTTATGAAAAATACAATGAAAATTTATAAGCTATATCGAGCTAAATTTTCAAAGCGAGTTCTAAAAATTTGAAGGAGAATTCCGAGGGATATTCCATCAAAAACCTACTAAGAACTTTGCGGCAGTTCAAAAGAAACATCCATGGGTAATATGAGGTTGAACTTAAAAATTTGATTGATATTGTTATGATATACTATCAATGTCAATCAAATTTTTCGAAATTCCAGGAAAATGTTTCGAAATTGTTTCGTTTTGAACTGTGTTGAATTTTTAATTTTTCAAGTATAGTCTTCAAAATGCCATTAGATTCGCCATGTTAGAAAGTTTGGCAAAAAAATTGTTTTTCAATTATTTAAAATTGAAAAGTTCTACAAGAATGAATTCTTTGGCAAAGTTATTCATTGTTATGAAATAAACGATTTTGTAAAAGAAAACAAATGCTTATAAATTCGTTTAAGATAGTGGATAGTAGAAGCCGTATATTTAGAATATTTACCTTTGAATTTTATTCAAATGGTTTGATTCTTATAAAATTAAAAATATTTGTTTCGACGAGTCCTGCATTGCGGCATCACTATGACCGATTAACTAAAATATATGTGGAAAATAATAGATAAATAATAGTTTCAATAGGTCAACAAAATTTTCAATAAAAGTAAGCCTCATGTGCGGCAAGATTTCCCCCCTATATTAATGAATAACATTGTACAAAAAAAAGTCGAGGAAATTACTTAATTTCAAGACTTCAATAAACTTTGTTCTCACCAAATTCAATAAAATAAAATACATGAAATATCACAAACAATAATGTTTATTTCATTTTATGACAACTTGTTTGACATGGCTGGACCTTTTCCCAACATTCCCCATTACTAGGGCGAATATCATGTTCACACTAGCATATGTGACCATTTGAAGTATTAGGTATTTTTCCTTAGTGTTTTATAAAATACTAGCTGATCCCGGTGCGAGCGTTGCTACGCCTGCAACTAAATTAGTAAACATTTCAAAAAACTGTTTAATCCTCCCCCCCCTTAAGAATGAAGAGGGGCCTCAAACCAATATAAAAAAAAAATTTCGTTCCGTTTGCTTGATTAGTTCCCGAGTTATGCAGAATATTTAGTTTTATTTGTAGAGGAGTCCCCCCTTTAAGGACGGGGAGGGTTTTCAAGCTACCATAGAAACCTTTTTTGCTCTCAAAAAACACACACATGCTAAATTTGGTTTCTTTTGCTTGATTAGTTCTCGAGTTATGTAGAAATTAGTGTTTCATTTGTATGGGAGCCCCCCTTTCTAGTGCAGGGAGGGGTCTAAAACCATCATAAGAACCTTTCCCGGCCCCAAAAATCTCTGCATACAAAATTTCACGCCGATCGTTTAGTAGTTTTTGAGTGTATTAGGTTCAGACAGACAGACAGACAGACAGACAGACAGACAGACAGACAGACAGACAGACAGACAGACAGACAGACAGACAGACAGACAGACAGACAGCACAGACAGACAGACAGACAGACAGACAGACAGACAGACAGACAGACAGACAGACAGACAAGGACAGACAGACGAGACAGACAGACAGACAGACAGACAGGACAGACAGACAGACAGACAGACAGACAGACAGACAGACAGACAGACAGACAGACAGACAGACAGACAGACAGGACAGACAGACAGACAGACAGACAGACGAGACAGACAGAACAGACAGACAGACAGGGACACAGACAGACAGACAGACAGACAGACAGACAGACAGACAGACAGACAGACAGACAGATGACAGACAGACAGACAGACAGACAGACAGACAGACAGACAGACAGACAGACAGGACAGACAGACAGGACAGACAGACAGACAGACAGACAGACAGACAGACAGACAGACAGACAGACAGACAGACAGACAGACAGACAGACAGACAGACAGACAGACAGACAGACAGACAGACAGACAGACAGACAGACAGACAGACAGACAGACAGACAGACAGACAGACAGACAGACAGACAGACAGACAGACAGACAGAGACAGACGGACAGACAGACAGACAGACAGACAGACAGGACAGAGACAGCAGACAGACAGACAGACAGACAGACAGACAGACAGACAGACAGAGCAGACAGACAGACAGACAGACAGACAGACAGACAGGACAGACAGACAGACAGACAGACAGACAGACAGACAGACAGACAGACAGACAGACAGACAGACAGACAGACAGACAGACAGACAGACAGACAGACAGACAGACAGACAGACAGACAGGCGGGCAGACAGACAGACAGACAGACAGACAGACAGACAGACAGACAGACAGACAGACAGACAGACAGACAGACAGACAGACAGACAGACAGACAGACAGACAGACAGACAGACAGACAGACAGACAGACAGACAGACAGACAGACAGACAGACAGACAGACAGACAGACAGACAGACAGACAGACAGACAGACAGACAGACAGACAGACAGACAGACAGACAGACAGACAGACAGACAGACAGACAGACAGACAGACAGACAGACAGACAGACAGACAGACAGACAGACAGACAGACAGACAAATAGAGGTACTGAAGTCAACCCCAACAGATGCTATGATTTCAGAATTGTACCTGATTATATGTTTACCTTACTTCTAAAACTACATTTTCGAAAATATTGTAGTTAATGAGAAATTCCATCACCATATTTTGCTTCTAGGCATTCGTTAGCTTCTAAGTTTATCAGCTTAACCAGGGTGAGGACGGTTGGAGGCGACTCAAATTTAGCCTTTGGGGAATGGATTCGGAAGCGCAATCGTCTCCCGAAAAAAAATAGTCATTCTGAGAAATAACGTCTTGAAAATGGGCTCTTGGAAATGGACTTTGGGAAATAGCATCGGAAAAATACGGGAAAGCAATGATTTTCCGAAAAAAAGGGCAAAGATCAACTCAGGAAAATGGCGTCTGGTGAATGGGCTTTTCGGGAAATGAACTATAGACACAGCATTTGGACAATGGTTTCAGGAAAGTAATTATTTCCCGAAACCAACAAGGACAAAAATCTACTCTGGAAAAAGTGTCAATCCGGGAAATGACCGGGATGATGATTCTTGGTAATGGCGTCTGGGAAATAGCATCAGAAAAACAATTTAATCAATTTTCCGAAAAGAAGAGGACTGATATCTGCTTAGGAAAATTAGTCTTTCCGGAAAATTGCTTCTGGAGAACTCTGGGGATAGGCCCCTGGAAAATGGTTCCAGAAAAGCATACATTTTCTGAAAAAACGCGAACAGAGATCCGTTTTGGAAAATTAGTCATTCCGGGAAGTGGCCTGTGAGAAATGGCCTTTGAAAAATAGCCTCTAGAAAATGGCTTCTGGGGAATTTCCGCGAAACGTAAGTGTAAAACTGAAACCAATATGCAATAGTTTGGAATTGAGATAATGTCTATAGACGGGGAATCGATGCTCGACACAATTTTGAAATCCAAAATGGCGGTTTCCGGTGGCCATACCGTGAAAAAAAATGCTCCCCCCCTTATTTAAATCCTGGCTACGCCCATGTCTAGATGATATCTAATTAAAATGTGCGGCGATTTACATCCTATAAGGTACAGTAAGGTAAGTGAGAAGTGTTGGGGAGAGGACATACACACTTTACTCCTTCAGAAATAGTTACTCGTTCAAACTTTTTCTGAAGGGAGCAAATTACAAAAACAACTTTCACTGGGAAAAAAATCCGTACAATTCCGTAGAGATTATGAATAGTGTTTCATTTCAAATTAGAAATATATTAGGAAAAAATTGTGGGGGGCGGCTACAGAATTCTGGAGGGGGCCGGGTCCTCTTGGCACCCCTAGTAGCTACGCCAATGGTCATAGTTGGTAGGAATGGAATGAGTTGTGGCAGATTGGAATCGCGAGAGGGGAGGGGGGATTCCACAGAAATCAGACGATGCCGATCCGAGCACAAATGCTCGGGCTTAGATCTTAAAATTTGATCAAAATCAGCGCAGGTCGTTATGATTTCAACAGGTGAAATATCTGACATCAAACGGAAAAAGCCGCCAGGCATCTCAGGGAAGAAATCGTGGTCAGAATATCAACGAGCAAGGGGAGTAGAATTTTTTGCAAACGGTCACACACAAATTGGGTCGCGGGATCCTAATCTTCTTAGAACCAGCCTTCGAAAGCAGCAGCAGCAGCGGTTTCCTTTTTTGTTTTACGATCCCATTTTTCTCCAAAATGATTGGCGGGTGCTATTGTGGCATCATATGACCATTTTCGGCACGGTAGGGGAATGATCTGTTCTGATTGGATAGTTGACTAAATTTGTATTCAAACCAAAATATGCTTACGTAATTCCAATATGATTCTCTCGCCGTGAACACATTCCAGGGAGGATGGAGAAAGTGCACGGCGATTCTTGAATTCGGATGACCCGCTCCGAGCCATATCCAGGTTCTGGGAATCGATCCCCACCACGCGAGAGACGCTCGAAGTGATATCACGAAAGATCCGAAGCCCGGAGATTTATGTGAAACAATTTTTGGACCTCAAGTCTAGCCTTTGACGTGCCGAGCCGTCCGAGAGTACATATCCCAGGATTGCGAGCGGGCCAGTAATGATCAACCTCGATTGGCCTTTACCGTTAGACCTTTCCACACGGAGGGGCGATACTTATTAAAAAACTATATCATCAAATCGGGCACACAATCCCGCAGTCCCGCGAGTTCAGCAGAAACAACAACGACTCGGCGAAATCATCGCCTGTCTAATGCCGTTTGCATGATTGTCCCCCGGCGATTGTGTGAAATTGGATTCGCTCGCTCTCTGCCCCGGCTCCGAACCGGCCAATGATAAATTCCCTATGAAAATTTGTTCATATCATTGCTCTGAAATCATTTCTTCGTTCGGGTCGCACCGGTGTGCGGATGATCCGAGACACATCACCACCAACGGGCAATAAAGAACCGCGCGCGTCAAATGAACCTGTACTCACGATCTTCATCCTCGCTTCCCTGCAGCCAGCCAGCCAGCCAGCCAGCAAAACGGCTCCACATTCCGAACGCGTGGTGGTCATCCATATCAATTTCATGGGCACAAGAATTATGAGAATCGAAAACAACACCCGCAGCTAGAAGAGCAGGTCAGAATAGATTTTATTGGGTGGTTCGTTTGACGATTCCATTCAGGTAGCCAACTAGTAAAAGCTTTGGCAGAACTCCATTACTTTGATTAGTTCATTTATTTCGCTTAAATTAATTTGGATTGATAAAAATTACGAAAATCAGGAAAAATCAGGATTTTTATCAAAATCTGGAAAAAATTTGTGCTTGTCAGGATTTCAGGCAAAATGCTAAAAAGTCTGGAAAATCCTGAAAAATCAGGAACATTGGCATCTCTGCCCGCAGCCCATCTCTCGTTCTTCAACAGGCACCGTCATCGTCATCGTCATCAGCAGCATCAACTTCATCCCTCGGAACACGTGTGTGCGTGCTAAGCATCGCAAAATGAGCTGCGTCCAAGATCGTATCGACCATGGAAACCCGAAAAGACAAAACCTCATCCATCGGCCATTTACGGGTAAGGTACTCCCCAAATGGGCCATGGACCGGCGGCGTCGTGCACTTGGCATTGGCGGTCTAGTTGGATTCCTCAAATTTGTTATTAGGAAGATGATATCTGCCCGGCTCCATGCTGGGACTGGAAAGCACTTTTCTCTCTCTCTCTCTCTCTCTCTCTCGCAACCTGCCACGGCAAAATCTTTTCGATTCGCCGCCGGTTGAAATAAACAATTCTCATCTTCATTACTATTTCGGACGCGATCGGAGCGGGTGAAATCATAAAGTATCACGACACCGACGATGACGACGAAAACGCGAATCCTCCAGACTGTGTTATGGTGTTTCACAACAGGTTGAACCGTTTGGTGGCAAAAGGTCCCAGGGGAGAGAGAGAGGGAGAGAGCAGATTCCCGACCAAAGATAAGGCTTTAATCAAGTTGCCATCGCATGATGGTCACGGTCACCTCAGAATTATCCGTGGGAAATCGTTGTGGTTGTAATATTTTCTTCTATGGGTTTCTTGCTGGATAGAGGTTCGTGTTTAGGGGTACTATTTATTGCTGAACTAAATTTTGGAAATCTTATTTAATTAGGATCTTGGAATGTAAGTCATTTCTCCTCTACCGCCTAGAGTAGAAGGTTGATGAGGAATTTTTTACATAAACAGAGCTTTTTGACTCGTTTTCAAGTTTGTTTTGCAAGATCGGTTCTGGTTTTGTGTATCCTAAAACTCATACTCCTTTCTAGCTCCTTTGGAATATTTCTTAGTTTTTTTCTATTGTGGCTACAGAAATTTGCCGATCGTACGTTCATCAACACCAAAATAAACAAAAAGCAGTTGCAACATTACATCTAGATATACACTAAGTGAAATAAATATAAGGACAAGACTCAGAAGACTCAGTAAAAATTCTAGAATATGCATAAAACACTACTCAACTTGTTTGATTAATTTGTGATGCAAACTCTTAATTAATTATTGAAAATAATGTAACATTCTTCCACGGAAAATAATTATAAGGAAAAAGTTAAAATGTCAACGGACACGTAGTTTATTGCCTGACATAAAGAGTAACTACTAATGCTGTTTTGAATGTTCTTCATCAGTCCTTTCGGCATTGAAGTGATGTACGATTTTAGAACATCAATGATCAACTTGCTCCATTCTTCGACAGTAGCGGTTCGTAGTTGAAGAAGGGTGTCGATTGGGTTGAGATCTGGATGCTGGCCATTTGAGAACAGGAATATTACTATTCGAAAGAAACGATTTCGCGTTACGTGCAGAATGGCAAGCGGCGTTGTCCTGTGGAAATGTCATGTTGCCATTCATAATATTTTCAGCGAATGGTCAAAACTTCGTCCAAGAGCTGCACATACTTTTCAGAATTCATTCTGGTCGTGTTTTTCCAGTAAGACTAAAATCTGCCCCTGTTAGTTGATCCATCCGGTCCAGTTCGAGATAGCCAATACTCCTTTGACTTCCGCTGTGCGACGAGCCTGCTTCACAATGTATTCGTGTGTATTAAACTGTTCCATTACCGTTTGATTATTCCATGATTTTGGTAAAACTGATAGTATCCTTATTTGGTCTTCTCTTGAACATTCTGGCGCAGCAACTTTTTCCTTCAACAGAAATATTATGAGACAAAATAGCTGCCTTTCGTTTCAGCAAATCCAAGTCATCTTCCTTTTCAAATCCGAAAATGATGTTTTTTAAACCGTCAGTAATATTCAAATATTTTCTCCGAGGATAGTGAACCTGCTTTAGTTTTGATGATGATACCGGTGAAACGTTGATTCCATACTTACCTTACCAATCAGGTTTAGGCCGGCGTGGCCTCTGCTGTATACAGAAGTTGTTTCCATTGTTTTTATTTATTTATTTATTTATTTATTAATCATATTTTTTCAGGAAGGGGAAAAGCCATGGTGGAGATGTCTTTTGCAATTGTTTGCCATATATCCTCACGCATAAAAACCCTAAAATCAGAGTAGAAATACAATTTCATCCTTAACCTATTTTACAATCTAATTTAATAATTACTTGAATATTTCCCTATTTATATGCATTTTTAATTAAAGACAACAAAGCTCCAACAGTCAAAACTGACTGATATTGAGGTCTTCCGATGACGGAATATTTAAATTCAAGGTTATTGTAGAACTTTAAACTACGTGCTCAGTATATACCCTTTTAAAGCTTTTTTTAATCTATGAAGAGGAACGATGTTTGAAATATTTGCTGGTAAATTGTTGAAGTTTACTATGGCACTATATATACAGCCTAATCGTAGATAGTTTGTTCTTGGTGCTGATATGCGCGAATTATCGATTGAACGTGTCTCGTAGCTATGAATGTCACGGCTATTTTGCAAACTCAAATTATTTTTGATGAGGTTATTCTTCACTTTGTAAATAAACTATACTGCCTCATAGAATTTAATTTTATTGAAATTAATCATTAAATTATTCAAATATAGATAAGCTGTCCTTGTTTCAGGATTATTATATTGCTCTCAGAATATTACCCGCATAAATTTATTCAACGTAATTGTTATTTTGTTTATTAAGTACGTTGGAGCATTTGTACCAGATTATATTCATATATGTTATTTGGGAATTGAATATGCGCAGAGTACAAGCATTTCTTTCTTTTAATTGGTAGCATGTAACTGGTTCTCTAAGCATTCCTAGAAATTTAACTGTTTTGGAATGCATGCTATCGACCAGACTATTCCATTTTAAATTTTGTTAAATCCTAAATAAGCATGGACATTAACTCTTTCTAACTGGTTGGTTCCTAGATAAAGATTATAATTTATAGATCTGAAGCGATCTGTGCTTGAAAAGATCATGTACCTCGATTTTGTTGCATTTTTGGATAAACTGTTATTAAAATACAGTTTTTCAGTAGGTCTAGGTCATATTGCATGTTTTCAAATAATTGCTCCAAGTTATCAGCGCTATAGACAAATACCGAATCATCTGCGTACATGTTTAGCGTACCTTTTAGAGAAATTTGAAATATATCATTAACATATATGATAAACAAAAGTGGTCCTAGTATAGAACCCTGCGATACTCCATAACGAATTCCTATTTTTTGTGACCATCTAACTGAACTATTTGTTTCCTATCCTTCAGAAAAGATTAAATCAAACTTTGAGCATTACCCCGTATCCCGTATCTGAATAGTTTTTGTAGTAAAATATCGTGTGGGACACAGTCAAATGCCTAAGAGACATCTACAAAAATTGCGGAACATATCTTTTTCTGATCTAAGTTTGTCTGAATATTATTTATCAGGTTAACTACAGCACTCGTTGTGTTTGAACGAGGCAAAAATCTGTACTGATTTTTATTAATTAAATTACTAGCAGCAAAAAAATCATGCAACCTCGTATGAATAAGTTTTTTTAAGGGCTCAGACAAACTAGAAAGAATAGAAATTGGTCTGTAATTTTCAATTCTACACAGAAAAAAATAATTAATTTTAACAAGGAGCGTAAACAACGATATTGCTTGCAATCTTTCATACAACAGGCTATATTTAGGCGTTATCTGGCTTAAGATTACATGAAATATCCCATTATTTTCTTCCAAATCTAGCATTCCCTTTATGTGCATTAAATAACGCAGAAAATTCAGTGTTTCTTTTTATCTGTGTAGATTTCATGCCTTTTTTAAAAATGGGCGTAACACGTGCTGTTTTTAGTGGATCTGGGATTACTCCTTCCAGCACTGAGCGGTTTAGGAACGTCGTTAGTGTTGAAATAATAATATTGGCATTCTGTTTCAAAAACTTGGGAGGTATCAAATCTACACCCGCTGAACTCGAACTCTTCATATCTCGAATGTAGTTTCCAATGTCGTTGTCGGAGGCTGGTAGCATTACAATTGACCTTGATATACTTCTATTTAAAGTGCACATTTGTTGTTGATTATTAAAATCTCTTAGAAGCGCTTTTTGAAGCTGACGTGGTATTTTAGCAAAATATTCATTGAATTCATTACATATTCTGGTCATATCTGTCTCTACTGAGAGTTTCTATATGTAATTCATTTATGCATTTTACTAAATTATGGTTTTTTTGTGAAGTACAATCCCTCATTTCATAATCTGCCATGCACTGTTCGTATGTTGTCACGATGATTCTCTATCAGAATTCCGTTATATTGCTTTTGCTATAGACGTATTATTTTGGTTACATAGTTTTTTTGCCTGCGGTAATTTAGTTTAGTTTGAGCATTGTTAGGTCATTCCAATGTTCTTCGATAGAGCTATTCTCTGACACAAATTTGGTTAAGAATATAGTCATCTAACCAGTGAGCTTTATGTGATTGTTTTTGTTTAACCCTAACATTCTTCGAGTTGCTTTTAATTACATTGGAGGTTAGAATGCAAAGTTTATTTAGATTTGTTGTTCGAGGTATCATCCGAATAAGATCCAACGAGGATTGTTCAAAATCATACTTTGTAATTTCAATAACTGAATCATCTTTTATGACACTCTGATAACATTTTAGACTTATCATCATCACCCTATGATCGGTAAAACTGACCTCATGTAAACCAAATACATATTCTTAATTAGTAATGTTTGTTAAACCATCATCGATAATTGACCCTGACTAGCTACATATTTCCATAGGTAATACTGAATGCATCTATAGTGTTGAGAAACGAGTAACCAATTGATGCAACCATTGATTGATGCTGAGTAGAAACTGAACTTAACAAGTTGATGTTGTAGTCACCGACACATAACAATCCATTGTAAGTCTCCAGAAGATTATCAAGAAAGTTTATACATTCCGTCAAATCAGCATGAGGTGGTCTATAAACATCTTCTATTTTTAGCTTTGGGAAACAAAGCACAACTTCGACAACACTACCCTCAAGAAACTCCTCGTTTTTCAACGTTTCAAAGGCAACCGTATGATGAATGAATATACATGCACCTCCTCCAGCTCTCGATGATCTCGGACAGCATACTTCAATGTAGTCTTCCAACTGGCATATCTACTAACTCTTCAGGGCGTTTTGTGCTTATAATAAGATTGTCATTCAGATTCACATCGCATAAAGAAATCAACTGGTTTCGACATTCATGGTGGAGGAAATCAAACAGGCAACAACAGCGGCAGCCGTCGGCAACAGCACCAAGATTACATTGTATGATCTTGTAGGAGACCGAAACGTTGACATCCTCCACAGCACCGATAAGTAAACATCCGTAGTCGTCCACGCAGTAAATAGCCCACTTTGTTGCACCATACGTATTTGTATGCGAAGAGCGAAGAGATTTGTACGGAAGATCATCTAGTTTCCCTTGTGATTCTCATTTATAAAAACGGTGTGCTTGTGACGTTGACTTCTGTTGCCAGGATGATCGGCAGTCCGCACACCACCAGTAGTAGCAGTATCGAAATTGAACTCATCAGGTATAGAGATTTTCCTTTGTTAGAGAAATCGTTGCGGACGCTATAGTGTTGAACTCGACATGCATGCAGCCATGGTGAACATACGCATGAATCACTCTCAATATCCGGGAGAATGGCTGCGCCCACGGCAGCAGCAATTTTTGTGACAATGAAAGTCTCACTAAGGCGAAAGGAGGATTTCGGCACACCGTTAATGATGAGTTCAGTTCTTCGGAGGTAGTTTGGTCAGCTATTCGAAGCCTCTTCTGGATCATCCCTTCAGCTGACGATTTCAGGTAGCCAAGCTGATTGTATCTTGTTCCCATCTGTTTTGCAGACGGTACTACTACACAAATCTACATTATATCCTCGAAACATGTCTTGATATCATCATGTATTGTGCTGCCAATAAGGTGTTCTGTGAGGACTTCGCTTCTTTGCACAGAATTTTTGCAGCTTTTTTTTCCGTTTGAGCTGCAGTAGCAGCACTCGGTGACACACTAAACTTCATCATCATCTGGTCAGACCTTCTTCTAGGCATTCCATGTTTGCTTCGCACTTTTCATCGATCTTATTGACAGAGACTTGCTGAATTTTTTACCGATGTAAGCAGTTCATCCATTTTTTGTTCGTGTGTCCGCGATGACTCACACTGAGTGGAATGGTAGGAAGCAATTATTTTCTACACTTTATTATAACGTGCCTCAGACAGTCCAGCACATTTCATGTATGTAAGCAGTTGCTGCAGAGCAAACCGCCTGACCTTTTATCATCTGTTTTTATCTCACTTTAACAGACCAGGCACTCATCCATGTGGCTGTTCGTTTGTTTCAGCCACATCTGCTAGCAGCACTTTTATTCAGGAGATTATGATAGTTTATTAAATTTACATTTGAACACAAATAGTTGATAATAATGTCGACCGATTTTAGAAAGCACACATTTACACTCAGTAGCAAAAAAAAAGCCGAGCGAAATTTTTTTTGCAAAAAACTCCATGTTCAACCTCCTGTTACTTTGTCAATTATCCATATTTTTAGCTGAAAATTTCACAACATCATACAAAATGTATCAGATCCTACTGTAGTCAGGTACTTCATGTTGGTAAAATTTATAGATTTAGGAAGTTATCATAAAATATGTGAAAGAAAGTCATTTTTGATATACCAATTTCAAAACCCGTATTTCTGTGAAAAATTTAGGTAGCATATTAAAAATTCTCTCCACAGAAACTGACAGAAGTTATAAAAATAATGTGGACAAAATTTGAACTGTTTCCATAAAGTGGTTTGGACTGTCATAGCGTCAAAGTTGACTTACTAACATGAGCAATTCCCTTTTCACCCGATACTGACCTTGCTGAAAATATCGGTGCAAAAAAAAGCCGAGGTGAATTTTATTAATAATACTGTATAACATTGTATACGTAGTTTTCACGAACCAATTCATGCTGATATGCCATATTTGCAAAGAGTTCTTCGTGGAGTTACACTAGTTGTTTGGGATATTAATTCATTCGTAACAAATCATGTGTATTAATAAGATGAATTCACCTCGGCTTTTTTTGCACCGATGTTTCAGACGGTCAGTCATCGGGGTGAATAGGAAGTAGCTCGTGTTGGCTACATCAACTTTGACGCCTTTTTATGGCTGGCTAAAATTTTATCCTAACATTCTCTGTACATTTTATGGCTATGGAGAAATTGTGATATGCCCCCACTAAATTTTTCTGCATCTGAATTTTTGGTGCATATATATCAAAATGACTTTTTCACATGACTATGACAACTCAAATCTATAAATTTTATCAACATAGTACAGTCACGGAACCCCAACCATTTTGTATAATGTTATCAAATTTTCATTCAATGTATTGATAGTTGATACATTACAAGGAAGTTGTACTATCATTTTAGGTAAAAATTTTGCTCTAAACTTTTTTTATAGTGTGGTTTAACAAATAATGATACTTCAACTTTTTTGTGATTTTTATCGCGAAAACGTTGAAATTTCTAGAGCGATCGAGAAAACTATCTGGTATCCTCTCAGAATGTCTCACTAGTCAACTCGACAATTCGGTTTATGGCTGTACGCTTGCCAGCCGTCTGCGGAGAAGTCCGCAGGCCGTCTTCGCAGTCGATCCACCTTGCCCGTTGCAACCTATTCTTCTTGCTGTACTATCGGTTCGTTTTCCGAGAACTCATTTCACAGGGCTGACCTCCAGAATTCTAACGACATACCCAGCCCATCGTGATCGACGAGTTTTAGCGGTGTGTACGATGGGAGGAGTTCTCACGCAGCAACTGGTGCAATTCGCTGGCTCATTCACTCACGTTCACGTCGTCCATCATCCACTCCGCGGCAGATGGTACGCGGCATCGCTGCCGTTCAATGACTCCAGGGCGCGTTGCGCCATCCGCTGGCAATGTTATCTGGTCGCTAATGCCAGAACTTCTACGGTCTAATTAATGTCATGGTAGATGGTCAGCAATAGTTGTCGGCTCGATGAACTTTTGGTCGATCTTGGCGTCGCTGCAGGTCCAGTGTAGGCACGACTGCCAGCCATACGCATGCGCCTTACGTATTGTTCTCTGCTGGTGTCGTTATCGGCGGCCATGATGAGCCTAGATACACGAATTCGTCTACTGCCTCGATTTCATCACCGTCGATCTGAACCTCGCTGGTAGGAGGATAACGTTGTCTTCTTCGTTGAGCCTCTTCCCTTCAGTGTATTTTGTTGTCAACGCATCAATCACAAGCCCAATCCTACAGCTGACGCATGCCGCAAGTCCGATATGTACGTGTCCGCCATCGTCTCAAAGGGTACGTGCGCCTACGATATCAACGTCGTCAGCGGGAAAGAGCCAGATGGATTGGACGTTGTTCCCTGAAGATCATGCCACTGGTGTCTATCCCAGCTCTTCGAGTAACGCCCTCCATTTGCACGTGTTGAACAACAAACACGACAATCCATCACCTTGTCGTAACCCTCTCCGATATTCGAAGGGACTCGAGCGTCGATACTCGGATGACACATCTCTCCCCTCTCCGCCACCCCCTCTCTCTCTCTCTCTCTCTCTCGAAATTTGGACACACTAAATAGGTCACCAAAAACTGTACTTTCTGGAAATAAATACTACTAATGGTTTAAGTTTAGCATCTTTGGTTTTATTGTACACCTCTTCTCCCAACCCAAACGCACACCTTTCCTTGACCACATTGCTACGTCAAATTTTGGGCAATGATAGGACCGACTTGCTCACTTACTTTCGCCAGTTTTGGAGTTTTACTTTTGAGCATTGCCTACATGAATTGCCCAACACATGTTTCGTTGGGCGAAAGTTCCAGGTGTTTGGAGGGTTGACGTCTTCCAGCGGTACAAAAACTACATTATTAACTATTGTACCTGATCTGGACGGATCGGGCACAGAGGTTACACAAGGGCTGACTCATTTTGCCACATCTGCAGATCGCTTGCCAGACAAGGTTTTTGGCGAATTTCGACAGTTTCTTCTTCCCGTACACTCTCCGGAACAGTCAACTTAGAGGTGGCGACGTAGTGTGCCTGTCCTGAGCATTTGTTAATGTGGGTCTCATCGTCCATCTGCCTAATGCAGAACGGTTTTGTGAGCCACTCGCTCCAGTTTTGGCCACCGAGTTCTGCATTTGATCGCTCCAGGTTCGGTGCCTTCCGGACCTTGTAGACATATAATCGAGAACGTTTCATTGTTTTCTGCACAAAACAAACTGAAACTTTCGCCTTTCGTAACATCCTGATCGAAATGTTGGGATAACGCTTGCAGGTGTTTCAATATCATTCTGGCCTTCTCCGGATTTGATGTGCCCACGTTTTTTGCCACTACCATTTTTCCGCTTGGTTATCTTACGGTCCGCGAACGTTATGACAGGTTGAGATAAGGTTAATGTGCGATTCCGAGCTGTTTTCAATCCATCGATGAGGCGTTTGATTTTCGGAAGTAGTGCCCAAATTTATGTTGCGCGCACTATTTCTTCATTCGCAGCACATCACTGAGTCACCTATTGACGATTTTCACGAAACTATTACACAGTTGACGCAACACAATGAAATACATTCAGTTAAAATAAAAATGCGATTTAAGTCGTGCCTAAAAATTGCAAGATTTGGCAGAGGATTTGTTCGTGTGGTAAAAAACAAGCCTTTCGTGACAACATCAACTGTAAAAGGTCTAGTATACATGAATGAATGCCTGACAAACGGTTGCTTCGTTTCTCAAAACACTAACATTCCTACAACTTTTTGGCTGGACCCGCCTCTTGTCCTCTTGAAGAATGTGTCTGGAGTGGTAAAGACGAATGGTAGTATTTTTGTGTTGCAGAGGATCTTAATCCTTCAGACTCTCAGAGTTGCGGCCAATCGAAAAATATTAGGCTATAATTGAATGTACAGCCTGATAGGTGCCAAAGTTGTCACTATCACTACAGAATCCAAGATTATATATTGTCTATTTTATTCCTGAATCATTTCAATAGACGAAGCTGCCTTTGAGCAGATTCTGGTACTTGTTGTACAGTTTATCATTAATTGAGAGAGAGCTTCATCCGCCAGCAAAACAAAACCTTTTCCCACAAACATTACAATGTACTATCCAGCATGTTACGTTCCTTCACATATGTTTGTCGCGAACAATTTTCCCGCACATGCACGAAAATTACCCATTTTCCCCGTCAACTAATTTCACTCGAAACTGTCGCTGCGGCCAAGTCGCAGTCCCGCAGGTTACGAGATAGATATCGGTCATTAGGCGCGCGGCATACCAATAAACTAAGTGACGATTTATTTCAGCAAAAACCCTTCCATTACCATTTATACTCCAGAATAAGACTCGCTCATCCCCCACAATTGCTTCCAGGCGTATCCACAACCAACCCAACCGTGTCTTTGAATAACAGCACACCAGGGCGGGAGGAAACCTTTACTTATGTTCCGATATGGGCTCATTACTATCATTACTGACGAGGACTTTTGCGCGCTGGCCATGTTCTCTGTGCGCTCATGTGGAAAGTGCCTCTATAATGAAATTTCAGACCCCGGCGCGAACTACATTGCATGAGAATTTTGCATAAAAAAAGCTCTCCAACCATACCATTGACCGTCGCTAGTTTGATACGTTGTCCACTTACAGCCGGAGAGACTTGCCGAAGGTTTGCAGAATTGCCAACTAGCAAACAAGCAGCAAGCTAGAGAGCCAGGGAAAAACGAACCGAATAATCGTCCAGTGCTCCAGGTTGATTGTATTACTATTATCAACTCGACAAATGAGTCCCGTTCAAAAGATTGCCCTAATGGACTTAGAGCGATATTCGGCCAACTCGGCATGTATGACTATGCCATGTGCGGATCCTCGTTGTAGTTAGCAGCAGCAGCTGTCAAGTGGAAATTTGTGAAACTGCCCAATTTGCGTGTTCGGAGATCCGGCACGTGCTGACATAATTGAAAACGTGGGGCTGGGAATTTGTGAAAATCAGCGAATTTTCGTTACATTGATACATACGGCTGTTGGTCGAAATTTCCCACCGTGCACTGCCCTGGTTGAAGTACACATCAATACCCGTAAGTAGCTGTCATTCAACGAAGACGTTTATTATAAGGTGCAATGTACCGCCCGAGCCACGCTAATGAATATGGGGACCTGTCATCGGCGTCGTCGATCGTGGTCGTCGATGGAGTTGGTGAATGTCGACCATTCAATGTGGGTTCTGTGCTTGATAAGGTGCAATGCAAAAAGGAGAAAAGAAATAACAAGTGTGCTGCAATAATAATGAACCGATAGAGCACAAACGATTTTGCATCCTCTTCATTCAACTCTTGACGCGTCAAGTGATCCCTTTCCTTAAGAGATTCCTGGCCTCGGCTCTTATTTCCCGATCCTGAACAAAAAAAAATAACTCAAGATAAACATTACAGTTCATTTCCTCACACACGGTCGGCGGGAGAGTGCAGTCCATTGAATGACGACGACAACAACGACGACGGTTGGCAGGTAATAAGGACCTGTAAGTGAAAAAGAGGCAAATGAGATGTATTATTATTATTTTCTGAAGAACGGCTCATCATAATAACCCGGGAACTACCTTGATGGCCTCAATGGTGGAACGAGGGAAGATCGGAGTGCGTTTCGATTTGACATCGGATCCTAACTCCACCTATGGATGTCCTTCCCAGCCAGGGTACCCAGAACAAACATTTACCCACCTACTCGCAGAACGAACCCTTCGATTCGTATCCACCCTATGGTCGCTTCCATCACCGTCGATTTCTCGCTCATGGGACATGTGGGTGGAGTAATGGCAGTTCTAATCCCACCGAACTGCCATCCACTACCGGCATTGGAGGCATTGGAGATGCAAGGCACTAAATTGAAAAATGAGAAAATCGTATGTAACAAAATGAGTGAAAAGAACATCGTTATTGATTCACCTTATCACCCACGTCCATTGGGCGTCCATCCACAGGCAATCCTGATTGGCACACATCGTACCGGTACGTCGTCATTGTCGTGGTGTTGCAGGCTGTTGTTGGTCGTGTGTTCAGGCCGTAAGAAAGAGCGGCCTGTCGATCTCGTCAGATCTTCGCCTCGTTATATTGCATTTATGTTCTCTGCCATGTCATGCTGCTGATTCCACCCCGGTTGACGCCAGACGGGCGGCCAAGACGGCGGACGAGTGAGATATATTGAACCGGCAGCAGCTTCGACAAAGGGGGTAAAAACGGACGAGCAAATAATTGACGGTATGTGTACTTATTAGCGGTATGTGGCTCGTTTAACGTTCAACATTGAATGCTTCACAAGAGCAATATTGTTTCAACAAGTTTGTGCAGTGTCATGTGCTACTACTCGATTTCCGCCAGCCTCCGTAGTCTCCGAGGGAAAACGGTTCAATGGCTCTTGGCTCGTTCTGCTGACATTTTGTCCAATAATGATCCATCTCGATAGAATTATTTGCATAGAATGCACGACGAACTTGCCAGTCCTGCTGGTGGTTGGCATTGGAATGGGTCGTTTGTTTTGCGGAATGTTTTGAAGAACTTGTGACAGAGAAAGGGTCGGAGACTATCCCGGGTGCTCTATGGAGACAGCCGTGAACTTGAAAGCAGCTTCAGCAAGGAGATGATTAAGGTGAAATAAGTTTTTCAATTGAGGTTGTGTGACAGACAAAAACATTTTGCATCAAGTATCGTAATTGTAAATTAACTGCAAGTAATTTTCGGTTGGGTGAGATAAAATGATATCATTGTTTCCTAATAAAAGCCTGTTCACGTTAAATATCAGACACCAAAATAACAGCAGCAAACACAATTCATCGTATTTCAGCAAACCCGTTCGTTTTTTTTTTTTTTCAATAATAGAGTTATATCCACATCAAAAACAGTTAATTAAGATGTTATTCCTTCTTTCTGCAAAATTCTTGAACTTTCTGTAGTACACTCACCATAAGGTTTCGAACGGTATCCTCAGAGGCGCCCGCCGTGACGATTGTCCATCTTCTCTTGAAATCATCGGCACCATTTACTTTCTCCTTAATTTCAAAGAGTTTCCGCTTATCTAGAGCCCAGTACTTCTTTAGTGGGCGAAATTCTGGATAGTTTGGTGAATTGGCTGTTTTTAGTACGTATTTGACATCTTGTACTTTATACTATTCCACGATGGATTTCACATAGTGACAAGAGACCAAACAGAGCTGGGAGTCATGGCTTCTGATAAACGGTAGCAACCGCTTTTGGAGCCATTCTTTCTCGTACACATGCTTATGGATAATGCCGGTAAAGATGAAACTTTTAGATTTTTGACAATAACTACATATAGCCTGCCGAATCAAGTACTTTTTCGGGAATTTGGATACCTTATTTAACTGAAAATGCTCAGCAACGGCGTTTCCTTGCATTGTTGTATAAGCCAGACCTGGAAGCTATTTAAAGTCTTCGAGTACGTATGTTGCGTCGCCCATTATGACACGAGAATTTTTTTTGAAAAAATTGATGTAAAGCTCCTTAGTTCGATTTTTTGCAGTGAAATTTTGCTTGTCGTCACGGTTGGGCACTTTTTCACTTTGTACACCTTCAGTCCTTACTTCTGCTTCACTTTGTGTACGCATCATTTTGATTTCCCAACTTTGCGAGCCATTTTGCACAGAAAGATTGGGATTTTGCTCAATAATGGCTACCACCTTTTTGATGAAGTTTGTCAGAAGCAGATAATTTTTCATCTCCATGCGAAGCGCTAGGAGTGGACGGTAATTACTGGTGAGGATCAGTATTTGCACCAATGACCATCGTTCTCTCCGAGATCTACAGTCACCGCCAGAAAAAAGTGCCCACCTACCCCAGTTTCTTCTTTTTGTGCAGCAAACTGTAAAATAAGTGAAAGATTCTAAGTTTTGTGGTTTAGATGGCATATTTACTATGTTCTTTTCTTGTCTGCTACAAAAAAAAACACTTGTCCTGCAAATTCATTTTTTTCTTCAAGAAAGATCAAACTATAGTAGAAATTATGCATGTCAAAATAAAGTGCCCACTTCTTATTTTCTTTAAAAAAAACCAAGCTGATTCCCCAACAAGAATTGAATCGCTCTCCGATTCCAGGCCAAGATCCAGCTAATCAGTATATTACCAAAATCAGTATATTACCAAAATTTGGCAACAGTTTACTGCATAAAAAAGTCCCTGCAGGATGGTCCTAAGCAGCGGACGTCCGCACTTTGCACGCACGCCGAACGTGATCAAATCGATCCATGCAAAAATTGCTCGCAACACAGTGCGTTCCATAAGAAAACTTGCAAAGGAGGTCAATATTTCGGAGAAATCCATGCGGAGAATCAACAAAGAAGACCTGCATGCATCTCTCAGAGCCAGAGTGAAACGCCACTTGATTACGGACCGGGTCAAGGGCTGGTGTCATGATGTTTGGCTTGGTGGCGTCCAATGGTTTGAAAATGCCGCCTGTTTTCATTGATGCTGGAGTTAAAATCAATACCGAAGTGTATATCGGTATTTTAACGGACCAAGTGCCCTGGGTAAAGGCCAACTTCTCCGAGGACCAAAACGTTGTCCTATAGCAGGGTGGAGCGCTGTGTCACACGTCCAATCGAACCCAACAATGGTTGAACGATAACATGAAGTTTTGGCCGAAGGATTTATGGCCCCCTTTGGGCATATGTTGAAGCACGAGCCTGCAAAACATCACAACCTAGTGTGAAAACCCTGAAGTCAACCATTACACGCACATGGCAGTCAATGTCGGAAGACTACGTCCGAAAGGCATGTTCTGGCATGATGTTTAAGAATGTGCACACCAAAAAGTAGTCAACGGGAAATTAGTGGTATTAAATGGAAAATATGAGAAAATCGAAAGTAAATCATTTATTTAAGACTTCATAAAAATACAAATATAAAACATATACAGTTAAGTCAATTTGACCTGTTATATTCAAATACCTGCACCTTTCGTTTGACACCTTCCATCAGTTTTTGCACAGTGTCATCCGTCACCAATTTTGCAGCTTTCTGCCAGTTACGCCTGAAGCTTTTCTCATCAATTGCTACGCTATTCGTTTTTAGAAGATTCCTCTTGACCCGAGCCCAATACTTTTCGATCGGACGGAGTTCTGGCGAATTTGGCGGATTGCAATAATTTGGGACAATATTTACACCATTAGCAATGTACCAATCCTTAGCCAGTTTTCCATAGTGGCAAGATGCCAGGTAAGGCCAGAACAGCACCGAACCGTTGTGTTCCCGAATGAACGGCAACAGTCGTTTATGCAGACACTCTTTTACGTAAATTTGTCCATTTAGAGTGCCAGTCGTGATGAAGATGTCGCTTCTGAGACCGCATCCACATATTGCCTGCCATATGAGGTATTTTTTTGGGAACTTCGACAATTTTTTTTGCTTAAAACGATCAGCAACATTTCTCTTTGCAACGAGGTATAAAACTGTAGTCCCGGTATCTGCTTAAAGTCAGCTTTGCAATATGTTTCGTCGTCCAATATTATGCAGTCTATTCCTTCAGCATAGTGTCACATAATTTTCTCGATCGAGTTTTATGCTCTTGTTCTGGCTGTCGTTACGATTTGGAGCAACACCTACTTTGAATGATTTCAAGCCTGCACTTTTCTTCACTTTCTGGACGAACGATGTAGACATTTTCACCTTTTTCGCCACATCGCGAACGGAGATATTCGGTTTCTTCTTAAATTCTTTAATCCCTTTCTTCCTCTCCGCGACGAAATGAGAATCATGGTTACCTCCGGAACCGACCTTTCTCCTTAAAGTTAAGCGCTGCTGAAAGTTTTTTAGCACTTTAGTAACCGTCGATTTTGCGATTTTTAATGACTTGGCAATATCGCCGTGCGACATATCTGGATTTTCCACTCTTTTGTGCAAAATTGCTTCGCGCACGCGTTCTTGATTCGACGCCATTTTACTGAATAAAGGTTACTGTAGCCAAACGACGTCTTCATCATAGCACACATACATTAATATTCATGTAGTAGTGATCGTATTAGCAAAGCGTACACGGAGAAGACTGCATTAGGGCATTTCCGACGACTACTTTTTGGTATGCACATTTTTTAATAATAAATATGGAGGACACATTGAATAAATTTGTTTAAAAGGTCTTTATAGAGATATTTGCACTCTAAAATGTTGATATTTTTGCTTGAGTTAGTTGAAAATGGCATTTGAAAGAAATAGAACAAATTTGCGCATTATTTTCTTCCGCACAAAAAACCCGAACAATCCCAAGTAGCACACGAAACATCTTTTATATACATCACTTAATATTCATGTTTCATTTTTCTAATTCTGCCGTAACAAAACGCATACTCTGTTAAAGCCAAGTTCATTTTACGTATACGAGATACAAGATATTTCATTGATGATGCTCAAATGGTTTGCTAAGACCATTCAAAACAAACATTGGAGTTAGTCGAGACCTGTTTGTCTTTGTAAACTTGCAGCTGAGTAAATTTTATCAACACGTTGCATACTTAGTATTTTCCAGTGTATGTGATGTTTATTATGAAGTTTTTTGACCTCCAGGGCAACATAACACATAAGGTACACTCTTGTTCCAATTATGCGTTTTGATACTTCAGGTTTTCAACATGCCTTTTTTGAGCCACATTCGCAACGTAAGAAGAACGCAACATAAAGTCAATTAATAATGTTACGTTCTTGCAACGTTCAATTACACATTGCCGCAACAGTTATAAAGATTGAAATATATCCAAATAAAATGCACATTGCCGACCACATGTGTTTTTATAGTAATGTAAAATTAATCAATTCATTATCTGATCAGGCTAGATAGAGGTTGATTTCTAGAGTTTGTTTTTATTGTATAGGCCTAACAAAGAAAATGGCTTTAAATGCTCACTATGAAAACTCAATAAGCTATGATTTTTATGGTAGTGGCTATTTCTTTTTAACTTTTTAACTAGTATCACTCAGAGTGAGAACATAATATTTTCATTCTCGGCTATCCTTTCTAATTAATATTAATGAAATAGCTACCTTCGTTTAGCTGAAATGAATTATCTTCCCAAATAAAATATACAGTTGTAAGATTACTAGTTGTGCGTAATGAACATAAGCTGAAATGTTTTGAATTAGTTCTGTCAACTGTTAACGTAGACATAAAATCAAAGACATAATTTTTACTATGTTCCCAACAACAACGTAATGTATTCAACACATAGTAACATTCTGTATCAATGTATCAATACTTGATTGAATATTTTTCAACTGGTTTATTCAAATCAAAACCCAAGCAACAATATCTGAATCCTAATGTTTTGAATATGGATTAATCGGTTGATCATACGCACAAAGAATAATAATAAAGTTGTTTCAAAGTTGTATAATATCAATATTGTATAACACCGTGTTTTGCAACTTCAGTTGTGGCAGCTTCAAAATTTTAAATTTAGGAAATTCAGGTTACTTTTTCATGAAAAAAAAGGAGATCAGATGGTCTTACTTATTCGTTGTTCCGACAACTGTTTCACTACAAATAAGAATCACCACTTATTTTAAGCTGGTACTTTATCTTTAGTGTATATAATATTAATTACCGCATTTCTGTGATACAATTCACAGTGTAATACATTGTTTAGTTACCCTCACTACCGATTCGATTTGAGGTTATTAAATGTCAAGTGACTAGCTAAAAAACTAGCTAAAATTAGTAAATTTACCATTTCTTCATCTAGAAATGAGAAGAAAAATTAGTATTTTCCATTTAATTCCAATTACTTTTGATTATCTTGACACATACGCGTATTTCGTCTACAATATGCAGACTTCTTCAGTGTCTCGTACTAAGTCTAGTTATTAGCACGAGACACTGAAGAAATCTGCAGAAGTAAGTTATTTAACTTCTCGTGGTTCAGAACAGGAAACGACTTATTATGCTGCTCTAAGCAATCATACCATTGATTTTTTTGTATCTTCTGAATTATTCTTATTCTTTGTCCCAAAGGATTGAAAACTTTTGTTGACGGCGTATGGAACATTGTTGTTTTCCTTGTTCTGCTAATCAAGCTCTTTTCAGGACGTTATGTATATCCCTTGAATAAAGAAGCAACTATTAGATTAATTTAATATTTAGTTATGTGGAATTCAGTAGTTTTGAATTATAAGCAAATCAGTTAAAGGTAAACAAAGAAAACACACTTTCAAACTACAACTGTGGCCAAGATGTCTGCGTAGGTTAATATCATAGAAGCACTTAACGTGTTCAGAATGGATTCCCCATTCTGCCAAATTTTGGTCATATACCAAAATTTGGCAATACAAAATGAGATTTTAAAATTTCACTCATTCCTCCCTAGTTTGAGCCTCACATGAACTTCTAACGATTTATCATTCTTCAAATGAATAAAATGTCAGATTCTTCCAAATGCAAACATAATTTCACACAAATTTTCCTTGCTTCAAGTTCAGCAATGCTCGATTCTCGAGGATTTATTGAAGGGCGTTTATATTTTCGTCGTAGAACAGAATATTGATCCATAAATCTGAAAGCGTTAAAAAAAACCAATGCCAACACGATTTTCAAATCATTTTACTTTTCAATATTTTGATCACTATTATTTGGTTGATAACGATATCCATTTACAAATAAGTTATCCTCGCATTCTTTTTAATATCGGTATCATCTCACTTTGTTGCAACGCGATTTACAATATTTCAATGTTGTGAAAAAATCTATTGCAACACTGTGCAAACAATTTCAAGTTGCAAATAGGCTCCACCGTTGCGCTTTTTGCGTTGCTGTTGTGTATAATTTTAAGGTACATAGCCAAACAAAATTATCCATAATTTGTTTCAAGAGAGATTGTTTAATACAGCGTCTTCTGGCTATTGACTGCCCTGCTGCTTGAGCAGATTTCACTGAATGTTCCTACTCGTTGACTTCGAAATTATCCGATGCTTGCTTTTCCTTAGCACCGCACTAATTATGGGTATAATAATGCGTTAGGTTCGTGTCTTCACGCTCTTAATGCTGTATTTGCACTGAAAATGAATTTTCGTTAATTAACTTTCACTTGTTTGGTAAACATGAATTTTGTACATTGAATCAATGTCTCGTAAATTGTATGAAACATTCATATTGCTTATTATTTAACAAAATGCTATCATTACACATTCGTTGTACAATGCACCAAATAAATTTCGTGAAGATGATGCTACCACCAGAGAGACATTTCTTTTTTATTGGTAACAAACTACTCGTAGCTCTTTGTATTGCTTTCGTAGAATGAACGAATGTTCTTACTTTGTCAACAAATGCTTAGTGATTGTGACAGTTGCGCACGTGGCATTAAATACGAAGGTAGCTTCTTAAAAAGCATAAATCAGTTTCGTTGCAGAGAACAACGAATAGATTTGTAAGTTCTGCCTTATATTTCGTAATATAAACGAAAATTAATTTTCAGTGTAACGAATTCGATTTTAAAATACACAGAAAAAAATAATTAAGTTTCAGAAGCGCGTAAAATTTCCCCTCGTTTTATTCGAAGCCAAATTAGGCGTAAACAACGCAGTTGGTTGAAGTCTTTGATGCGCCATACAACAATGTTTGCAATCTTACATACAACAGGCTTGATTCGAGTGTTATCTGGCTTAAATTTACATAAAATATCCCATTATTTTCTGCCAAAGCTAGCATTCCCTTTATGTGCATTAGATAGCGCAGAAAATTCAATGGTTCGTTTTATCTGTGTATCTAAAAATGTTTTAAAAAATCATATAAGTAGAATTGTTTTGACTTTAAGTTATTGAAAACTAGTATTATGTAGTTTAGTCTGTACGGTTGTTTTTATCGAAGACGCTGATAATAAATAAATAAATAAATAAATATGTACCGGACCTATAAAAAGGGATTTTATTACATACGACTCTTTTAATCTATTCTTTCGCCGGCCACTGTACGTTTCAAACCTATAATACCAACGCAACAGGGTAAATTTGAATTCAAGTTGTGCATTCCTAAATAGAATCCGAGGTAGGAATAAAACATAACTAGTGAACAGATTTCTCATGGGAAGAAAGTGTTAAATTGGCTGACCTGTTACATACAATCAAACATTCACAACCTTCCACGATGTGACCTGTTGCAAACATTACTTGGCAAGTGTCCCGTCTGTCAGCACCAAATGCAGATTCTCTGCAGAACCAATTCGGGCAGAACAGTCCACCGACAAAGTCCAGGAAAGGGCATTCAATTTTGCCACTTAAGGAACCGTTTACGTAATGTTGATGCCAGATGACAATCAAACGAGACTTCTCTCGACTCTGTCACTTGCTCCTGCAGGCAGCTCCCCAACACTCTGTAAATCATTCATTCCAACGCTGGTGGAAGAAAAATCGTGATACCAAGGGAGCTACGTCTACTTCAAAATTCATACTAAACGAACTACAATGTATGCAATGACTGGCACAGTAGAAAGATTCTAAATTACCCTAAGCATTAAATCAGGATTTAAATTCTTGCAGCTCATATACCGGCTCTAGCCGGTCTGTCGCCACCGTTGTCGGCACCGTTCAAAAGCCGGCGAAATTTCAATGCAATTAGCTGTGATTTCCCTCATTCCTTATCTTGTCATCCTGCGTCGCCATCGTACTCCATCGTGTTCAAACATTGTTCCCCAACGCACTAATGAACCGATATAAATCACTCAATCGACACACTCACCGACTGTCTCGCACCATCAGCGCAGCACCACTATGTGGACCCCTTCCCAGACAAAGGCGTCCATCTTAATGACCACGGCGAAAAGCGAGCCTAAACAGTGTGCGGTTGCGTGAAAATCGTCATCTCCACCGCCACCCCGGTCAGCATCCATCAAATACAGTACGAAACGGTTCACATGAAACTGGCCAATAGTGCGGGACTCCAAATGATTTATTCATCACCTCCGGGTGCGCCATCAAGCTTGCCTATTTACTGACCGCGGCTATTCTCGACGGTTGACACTTGCTCTACCAACGAACGTCCTTAGCCTGCCGATTAGGGTGCTCCGAAAAGTTCACCATCTTTAAGACCTAGGCAAAGAATAGCCACCTCTAGTGCTGTCGATACAAATCTAAGCCGGGGCGGAACCGAACACCTTCCGCTCAGCCCTATCTCCGACCTCGGAGGGATTGATCTGTTTGCGTTAACGTGCAAAATCACCACCGCACGCGGTCCGATTGCGCCAATCCGCCGGTCTTTGAGGAACCCCGGGTTGGCACCTTATTAAAATTTAATTTGATGAAAATCAATGACAACATTGGACATGCTTTATCTTGTCCTAGTCCGGTCAAGTCCATATCGGGTCCATCATCAATGTCACTTGATTTGTTAAACATCAAGTCTGCGCAGGGAGCTGGCCGCGATGAGGCGGAGATGCGATGCGGCTGAACTTGACCACCGCTGGCTGGGGATGGACACGATAATAATGGAAGCCACCGCCGCCGTGCTTTCAGGAGACGGGACCTGGTGCTGAAGATGATGCTATTAAAATACCAACGTCCCATTGTCACCACGTATTCGGAGTGCACGAGCGGCTTTCAGGTGATGGGCACAGATAGACAAACACACACAAACACACGCACAGAGGCTGTTGGGAGCCTGATGAAGATGGAGCTCGTCCATTGACTAGGTCCGTTTCTATGGGATGATAATGGATGGTCATTGTCGTTATGTGAGAGTTGTCACAGCTCAGCGGGGCAGTTAATGATGTCTTTTTACACGTAATTTCAATGCTTCGCACGTTCAGCAGGGCGGGAGTAGGATGGATTGAAAACGAGTTGTTTTGACTTTCCGAACTAACATACAAAGTAGGCAGAGCTTTGTGGTTTCCGGAGCAGTTGTCAACGAAAGAAAGCTTAAATCCGATTTCCGACCGGTCCCAAGCCCTTCAAGTTTCTCTACTGACAGGTAAATCGAGTAACAATTAATATTCACCGGTAATCTTCGGTTTCTGTGCCACACAGCATCCACGCAAAGAACCCATAGTGCCTTACTGGATTAGCATTACCAGCATACGCATCATTCCGCTAGGCGCTGGCTGGTTGTACGCTCTGCCGCAAATTGAGTAGGAGAAATTTTCCCCACATCTGCACTGCACTTTGATACGCATGAGTCCGTTTTTAGGAGAAATTTACCTGTCTCTAGTCATAATCGTCTTCCCTGGCCTGAGCTCAGCACTGGCCCTGCCTTCCTGCGGTTGGTTGACCGCTTGAATCGGCCTGTCTGTGGTACTTCCACGCATATCAATGTGTGTACAGTTTGATATTACATGAAACGTCTGTCCGGAGTCAGGATTTATTAGCGATCCATCGAGACATGCAAACAGCTATAAAATGAGTACGAATGCAACGGCAGCCTGCCAGCCAGCCCTCGGCCCTAGACGGGTAAAATGATATATTGAAATCCGCACAGATGGAAGGGAAATTTTTTGCCTGGTCTAGTCATGTCATCGAGCAGTTTCGCAGAGGTTTCGACTTAATCTCCTGCCCAACACTTTGTCGTAATTAAATGCGAAAGCTGCGGTGGATTCCGACGAAAGGAAAGTCTTTCACTTATGATTTATTGGGAAACCAATCGCTGGGCCGAGGGAGCTACATTGCTACAAGCTTCGATTTTTTTTCATTCTGTGTTGGTTTTTGGGATTTGGCAAGGAAAATTTATATCCTTCACAAACAATACACACCCAACATCACCAAAAATGGGTTCCTTTTTTTTCACCACAACTCTTCTTATCACCGGCTAGGTATCTGTCTTTTCGCGCACAAACCCATAACTCGAGTTCGGCAGCTCACTACCGAAAATCATAAGTCCCCTTCGAACATAAACGATTGGAATTCCGTGCCGTGGAGAAGCAAAACGGAGACAAAAAAAATGGCAGTTTCAAAAGGGGAACGTTTTGCATCATAAAATCCATGATCGAATCAACTAGCAGTGCATCGATGGCTGTGTTCAACGCTTGGAACTTGTTGAATATGTTTGAGAAATAGTCAGGGATGTCAGGTAGATGTACCAGTTATGGAAAGTTAATATTGTGGTTATACAATGATCTCAAATATGATGCTCGAACTCCGTATACCATAATTGCCTATGATTTTTTAAAGTGCCATGTTTGATACATCTTTTTATAATTGGCTTTCTAACTAGCTTTCATCTGCTCTCAAGGACGTATTCTAGGAGAGTAATTGAGAGCTTTGAATCCCAACAACAATGCATGAATCTGAAAATTTTGTAGCAAGAGATACTCTATGGCCAGAAAAGTCGAGAAAATTTCCCACCCGAAAGATTCCCCAGACCGAACCGGGAATCTAAGCCCGCCGCCTTCATGATGTGATAAGAACCCACCATCAATGCAAGGATTACACTGATCTTCAGAGATTTTTAGACCCTGAACTCCATGCCAGTTTCCGTTAGCTTGAGCCCCAACTCCACCGTGAATTGAATTTTGACCTCATGCGATTTGCATCTTTCTTCACAAATTGGCATCAAAAATTGCAATATTGATATCTTTTGAGAACCACTTAAATAACCGCTTCAGCTCAAAGGTAAGTGCTTCGAAAACAATTCTTTGGACTTTAACAAACAACTTGGCAAAAAAAAGGATGTAGATACGACTTCAGTGCAAAAAGTTATGACCGTTGAAAGGTAGCATATTTTAGCAAAAAAAAAAAATCAGCAAAGTACAGTAAACCCCCCGACATGCGCGGATTACCTTGATGGTGGTCTCAAATGATATATGGGCATTGACCTTTGTTGTTTCATCAGATAATATCTCGTGATCCTTCGTACATAGCAAGTTACATTTTTCAGAAAAGTTGTTCAACAAATCAAGGCCTTCAGGTTGGTAAGTTTCAAAGGTCAGAACTATCCCACTATGCGGTGCTAGTGTGCATATAAAATTTCTTTATAACCTGAATATATAGATCCTTGACATATAGCTTGTGAGCGTCTTGGACAAAGATGTTTGGTTAATTTAGGCCTTTCGGATAGTGTTCACATTAGTTCAGAACTCACTCTCTAAAATTTTGTAAAACCTTTGTATATTATTTTTTATATACTGAAATCGTGGATCCTGTATAAATTTACGGTTTCCTGAGAGTTAGTTGCAAAATTAGGTGCTTCCAGACGCTCGAAAGTTAGTTGTAAAATTCTGTGCTTCCCGAAGCTCAACACAACAGTTCAGAATCATTCCACTCCGTTGTGCTAGTGTGCAGGAAAACTTACTGTATAATCTGGATCTAGAGATTATTGACATACACCAAGATGCCATTTTCCAAAAAAATATTCAAGGGGTCAGAGCTTTTAAAATGGTGTACAAATTAGATCAGAATTAGTCTGCTAGGTGGCGATAGTGTTCATGTGAACTTTTTGCAACATCTGTATTATAATATCAAATTCATGTATAAATTCATTGTTTCTGTTGTGGGTGAAATTTTCCACCTTTTCGACGGTGAAAGGCTTATCTCATGCTATAAACATGCATGTGAGACCAAAAAATTGACCAGTAGTGAAAGTATCACATATTATAGTCCTTTTTTTCACACGCCATGTCGTAGAACGTTTATATAAAGGCACTAACATCAGGTGTGATACTAGCGGGTTATGCCGCAATTCACTCTTAGACTTTTTACTTTCAATCTTAGGGAAATGACTAAAAGTCCACTCTACATTTTCGTGGCAGCTTATGTTGTTGTTCATCCATTTGTTTAATGGATTTAATAACCAAAATAGCTATTTTGTTAATTGTATAACATCTTCAAAAAGGGTGAATGTTTTGATCGGGGTAATTATCCATCTGTATGAAGTGAAGCAGATAGTCATAGAAAAGTATTACTTAAGACGGACGATGACAGGCAGGAATATTAGAGATGGGACACGGATGAGCCGCTTAGTAAAGACCATTTGAAGCAGTAGAATATACCTTTTAGTGTGGTTTGTATCAGTGTCAGTATCAGTATCAGTGTTTGTTGAGTCATATATAGGATCCTACGGTTATTTTTTGTCTAGTTACCTCCGTGTTTGCAAGGTTCCAAGGGATAAGTTGAAAAAAAAAATGCGGGCAGTGATAGGCAACAAACATCTGTGCGTTTGGCGATGGGTGGAAAATGGACCTTCTATAGTGAAGTTCATCACGATGGAGCAGCGGATGTAGAGAAAAGGAGTTACTAGGAAGACGACGAAGAGAAAATATATGATGAGGAGTTAGTAACTAAAAAGCTATTGGAGAAGACAGATGGAAAAGTTTGAATAGAAAGCAAAAAGGAAAAACGAATAGGGTGAAAAACCAAAGAAAGAACAGAAAGGAGGGGAGGATTCGACTGGCATCGCATCGGTGTTGAGTTTGTTTGCTTGTTGGAGCCCATCCCGTATCGGACAATCTGTCAACCACCCAGATCGAACAATTTAACGGTGGCCTACAAGAAGTTCGTCACCGACACCCAGCGCCCAACCGTTACCAGAGTCATATCGGATCGTGGTATACCATTTTTTCCGGGAATATCGAAGCGCCGTCAATACGGCCACCGCACGCCAATTATTGCTTGGCTATGTGACCGGCTTCAACCAGCTTTTGCCAGCGGTCACGTGAGAGGTACCGATCACCATCTTTGTCATCAATACTACATGCATCATCGAGACCACGTTTCATCTGACCTCAGTAGTAAGACGGATCTACAGTTGGCAAGCGCTCAACCTCGGCCGAACTGTTACCACGTGCGTTCACTCGTTACCTACACCCAGGTGTACCTCAGCCCGCCCAAACGTATGTTTGTCACCACCGGTTCCGTTATATTCCGTTCACGTCCGAATAAATTACGTAAATCAATTTTTAGTGAACGTGATTAATAGGCTAGGCGTCTCGTATCCGAAAAGCCTCCTAACACCAGACAACGCCCTAAGACCCGGAATAAAGAGGCCTTTGGTGTCCACCCCGGAAGTTGCCGTTGGATTTAGACCAGCAGCTTGGGGCTTAGGTCCGTCCCCTTTTCGGGTGGTGAAGAATTTCTTGGAATCAAAAACAGTTTCATATGTATGTTTAAAAGAAGCTGTACAGAGTACTACTAAGGTAAATTCCATCTACCAATGGCCTCACTGATCCTGACCAACCTGACTAACTAACCCTTGTCACACACTTTAGAATGGAAGCTCATTACATACTAGTTCAAACTTTTAGGAGTGTTGTTGGAAGAAACCGCAGTGCTGTAAGTAGCCGATACCGACCTACTGAAAGCATCTGGAAGTGAAAAGTGTTGGGTACACAGATAGAAAGAAACATTGAATTTTCTGCGTTATCTAATGCACATAAAGGGAATGCTAGATTTGGCAGAAAATAATAGGATATTTCATGTAAATTTAAGCCAGATAACGCCTGAATTTAGCCTGTTGTATGAAAGATTGCAAACATTGTTGTATGCAACATTGTTTACGCCTTCTTTGGCTTAGAGTTAAACGAAGCGAAATATTACGCGCTTGTTAAAATTAATTATTTTTTTCTGTGTATGGATGTATAAAAGAAGGGCTGTACAGATAATTTGTTGGCCAATACAGGGCACCTTCCACCACGCTGTCATCTGGTTGCTGAAATAGACATTTAATAAAATAAGTTCGTGTAATGTTACTAAAAATCCAAAATCTAAAAGCTACATATATGGACATTGGCCCCACTCTTAAAAGTTTCAAATATTTTCAAGAGGCTGGAATAAACTCCTCATTATAATGGCAAATTGAACGCAATACCAATTACTACTAATTAGTTGTTTTCACACTGGTTTCCTTATATCTTTTTCAGCATTAGTACTTCATTAATGCATAAAAAACGAATAAATGTACCAGAAACTGGACGGACACATGTGCCTACCCAGTGGAGGAACCGGATACGACCACCCGTGTGAATCTAGAGTATCGCACGAGCTGATGAGTATAACGTGAAGGACTATAGGTGTATAGACCTTGGGGTGAATCCCCCGGATACGCAATCTTACCAGGAAAGCACGGACTATACACTGAACAATTACAATTACAATTACAAGATTATGTATAAATTCATTGTTTTCAGAAAACTCATTCCGGTAACCATGGTCTTCCAGACGGTCGACTTCATAGCTCAGAATTACTTCACTGCGTGGCGATGGTTTGCCTATGAACTGTGTAATGAATGTTTACCGCTAGTGCACATAAGTGGGTGGTTACCTCAAGTTTGGTTCGTTGTTCTGACAACTTCGTGTTAGGTCTTCAGAGAAGTTCTTCACAATACTTCGGGTGAGTCCTCAAGAGGACTTCATTGAAGTTCTTGTTAGAACTGCAGAGAAGTTCTACAGAGAAATTCAGAGAGTTTTGCAGGGAACTTCAGGGAAGTTCTGTAGAGAACCTCAGGGAAGTTCTGCAGAGAACTTAAGGGGAATTCTGCAGAGAACTTAAGGGAAGTTCTGCAGAGAACATAACGGAAGTTCTTCAGAGAACATCAGGGAAGTTCTGCAGAGAACTTAAGGGAAGTTCTGCAGTGAACTTTTGGGAAGTTCGTTAGAGAACTTCAGAGAAGTTCTGTCAAAAACATAAAGGAAGTTCTACAGAACACTTCAGGCAAGTCCTGCAGTGAACTTCAGGTAAGTTCTGCAGAGTACTTCAAAGAAATTCTTCCCTGAAGTCCTTTGAAAAACTTCCCTGAAGTTCTCTGCAGAACGCCTTATCCTAAAATATATTTTCCATGCAAATGCTTTTCTATATGCTGTAGACATGTTTTGAAAAAAGTTCTTCAACTGACGTTACGATAAAAAATGTCTATCCGATTGTGAATGAAAATCATAGTGTTTCTGATATTGTAACACAGGTTTAAAGGGGATTGATTTTTTCTTGGGTGTATTTATTTAAAAAAGTAATGGTTAATAAGTATTTAAAAAATAATAAGTATTTAAAAAATAATAAGTATTTAAAAACTAATAATTGAATTTTGTTCTACTTGACTGCCTTCTAGATGAAGTTCCAGGGATGCTGGTTCCAGGTTTAATTCCAGATGTAATCACACATCATGACTGCATGGCATTGCTTGTTGTAACGAACTTCAAATGGTTTGATATCCTGGTGAAATCTTTGACCAATATCTTCCGAGTATGCTCCAATGTTTTGTTTGAATGTATCAAGATGGAATCCCAAAATAAGTCACCCAAACAACATGCGGCATCCCATTCTTCCAAATAAAAAAAAAATTCTTGACGATATTCAATAATTGTCAGCTTCAAGATTTCACCAAATGTTTTCGGATATTTCCTTGAGGTACAGGTGAAAGACTTTTTTTCAAATTAAGCATCTTGCACCATTTCCCATACTTAAGAACCATTGAAAACTTCTGATGTTAGTTTGACATCGGATAATTTTGGAATATTCTACATTTTGTAGGTGAATGCTGCACTTTTTACATAATGGCTCTTCATAGATTCGACTAAATAATGTCGTTTCCCAAACATTGCTATCGATGAATAACGAATGTTTCGATCAAAACTTGGTCCACTTTAACTTGACGCATTTCTTTGCATCGTGCATTTAAAAAATCACACCCCTAATTTTGAAGATGTGTGCGTGCTTCATGCCTCTATTTTGATTTTGAGGTTAGCATTTCAGTTATCAAAATGTCGTCGAAGCAACGCATAAAAATTTTGCACGTGCATGGCAAAAATCCAAACTACTCTCAAGCCAAGTTGGCGAAATTGTTCAACTGTTACCAACGTAATAAAAGTGTTCGGTGAACGTTCGTCGACAACTAGGAAAGCTGGATCGTGGGAAAATCGAAAGCCGGAGGCCACAGCGACGACAAAAAGAGTTGCCTGCTGTTTCGAGCGGAACCTCAACCTCTCCGTCTGAGATGTCACAAAGAAGCTTTGTGACGCAATCCGTGTTCAACCGTGGATAGAGCTCAACATACTGCCAACAACCTTCAAGTGGTGCCCAAGGACAAAAACCCTCCCAATACGCCACAGCTCCACCTAATCGAACAATATTTGGCCATCGTCAAGCGGAACCTTAAGAAGACTCAAAAAGCTGTAGTGAATGAGAAACAGTTCAAACCAAACTGGCGTTCTGTGGCAAATAAAGAGGGCAAGGAGATTGTACAAAATCTTTTAGGAGGAGTTAAATGAAAGACCCAGCGAAAAATAAAAATAAATTGATTTATTAATAAAAACTTTGATCGACTCACACACATTACTGAATGACCAAATTTTGATCGTAACACTTTTTACTACCATAGATTAAATTACTGGTCACAATGGATTATGTCCCGAATAGAGGAAAAAATTAAATAAAAAAAAAATCTGCTTAAATAGAAACATGGCGATCGATAGCATTGCTCATGATAATGGAGAAGGTCTGAGCTGCAACTTTGATATCGTCGGTGTCAAGAATAGCATTCCAGTAGATGCTCAACAAGCTTCCGATAGTGCTTTTATAATCAGCTCTCTTGAAGTCGTAGCTGACGGGATCCGCAACGTTCGGGATCAGCATTCATCGGATGCTCAACCTCGAGCGTGAGATGCAAAGCGGGATGCAGATGAACCGTTTTAACTAAGACGGAAAGAACAACAGATATCGTTGGTGCCTGTTCAAAGTTGCTGACAAAACAGAGATCAAGAAGCTTGCCATTTTCGTTGGTAACGGAATGGTTTTGCCGCAGGAAATCGAGCAATTATAGATTCCCTGCGTAGAATCGAGATGCATTCGGGTACAGGTACCAAAATCTTTTGCCCGACGAGCACCATTTCAGGTCTGGAACATTAAGATCACTCATCACTAAAATTTTGTCCACAGCATCGAGCTTAATTTGCACCCAGACTTGTTCGATACTGGCCCAGGATGTATCCTCAATCAGCTACGCCTTAAAACTCCGATGAACAGCAATGAGTGCTCCTTCAGATAACTTGGAACTGTTGCTAGGGTTACAGTCAGTTCGGAAAACTTCATAACAGGTACCAAACATTTGGCTCGATAGGGTCCGTTCGTCAAGCCAAGCTTCGGAAAACATGTCAAGTCATAGCATTCATTTGAGCAGGTGAGCAGGTGTTCGTAAGTTTTCATAAAAGATGCAGATTTCTTGACAAGAGAAACTAGGATTAACTTCCATGCGGCAAAATCTCTTCGCTCTTCGCAAGGCTACAAATACGTAAGAGACAAGACTATGGTTGTGCACATTATTGACGCAATGGATTATGTCAACAAGCTTTGCCGTCCTAGAAGATCATAATATGTGTTGCTGTAGCCGATTCTGTTGCTGCTGTTGTAGCCTGTTTCTGATTTCCCTCCACCATCAACAAAAACCAAAACGTTTTTTTATGCGATGTGAATCTGAATGAAAAAACACACAATGAAATTTTCACCCATACTCCGCTGATGGTTCTTTCATTTAATATAAACTCCATCAGAAACAAAGTTGATGAACTAAAGCAGTACATATCCAACTATCAGCCAATTAGTCACATAATTTGTATAACTGAGATACGCTTACGCCCGCAAAAGTTATATCTATGCCAATTGGACTAGACTACATTGAAGTATGCTGTCCGAGATTATCGAGAGCTGGAGGAGGTGCATATTCATTCGTCCATCATTCGGTTGCCTCTGAAACGTAAAAAAATGAGAAATTTCTTAGAGGTAGTGTAATTGTAGTTGCACTTCGTTGCCCAAAGCTTAAAATCGGAGTTTTTTTTATAAACCACTTCACGCTGATTTGACGGTAAGTGTATACTTTCTTGACAATCTTCTGGGGAATTCCAATGGAATGTTATGTGTCGGTTACTACACTATCAACTTATGAGGTTCCGTTTCTAATCAGTATCAATCAATGGTTACATTGAATGGTTACTCGTTTCTCAACACTATAGATGTATCCAGTATTACCTATGGCTATAGCTTGTCAGGGTCAATTATCGATCATGGTTTAACAAATGTTACTTATTATGAGGGTGATGTTGATCAGTTCTAAAGGTGACCAGAGTGTCATAAAAGATTGAAGTTACAAAGTACGATTTTTAACCAGCCTCGTTAGATCCTATTCAGATGATACCTCGTACTACAAATCTAAATGAACTTTAGATTTTAATTTTTTTTTTTTTTACATTACTTCGAATGTAATTAAAACCAACTCACAGAATGTTAGGGTTAAATATAAACAATTACGTAAAACTCCCTGGTTAGATGACTATGTTCACAACCAAATTAGTGTCACAGAACAGCTCTAGCGAAGAATATTAGAATGGCCAAAAAATTCTCAAACTCTTAAATTGTGACTTAAATTACCACAGGCAAAAAAAAACTATGTTACGAAAATAATATGTCTTAAGCAAAAACAAAACTATGGAGTTCTGATGAAGAATAATCTAGATAATATTTGGAAATCATAGGAGATTATGAACGACATTGTACCTCATAAAAAAAAACATTAAAAAAACAAAAGCATAATTTCACGCCAACTCGTCTTCGTGATTGGTACCACTCTCTTAGAATCCAATGAAACTTTGTGGGTGAGTGGACTTTGTCTTTTCAAGCAAATTGGCATACTTTGTTTTTTCAAAATTTATCTATACTTCAATTTGAAAAGGGCTTAAGTTGTTTGATCGATTTTTTTTAAAGCAACATAACTCAAAAAGGAAAAGACTTACAAAAAAGTAATGAATGGGTGACTTTTAGAAAATCGTCCTTGCTTTTATGAAACAAATTGTAAAAGTTGTGAAATCGATTCTAACACGCTTAAAAAAAATTGAATGCCAATTTGTAAAAAATGGCTATCTGGAATTCGACGAAATCTTTTTTTTAATAAACGCAATATAATTGTCTAAAATTTCGCCGTTCATTGCAAGATGGGCATTTTTAAGGAAAAAATAAGTTTAACAACAAAAAATTTTTCATGTCCAATTTTTTCCGTGTATCGCAGCAACTCGTCTTATAAATTGGTCCTAAAACCTCACAGAAGCCAATTAAATTTAATTATAATGACAATTTGGATTTTTGAAGGGTCTTTGAATGCTTTCAACATCAAGGCTTCTATTTAGAAAGGGCTTATTCTTAAATAATTATTATTATTTTTAACTTTTGTGATAATTGAATTGAATCAGGTGGTTGATCCTGTTTATTACCAAACCTTTGAAGTATATTACAAGCAGGACAAGAAATTGGAAAATAAAAGCTTAATCATAATATCTCAAGTATTGACCTGTGACTCAATAGTAGTTCAGTTGCTTGTATAAAAATTGCTAGATTTCATCAAACAAAATTCAATATATTGCTCAAAAATGATTTTAATTGGAGCAGCAGCCCATTATGAGAACAAAAAGAACTTTGCCAGCGTGTGCAATTTTAAGTCCATGTATGGATTGGAACGTCTCATGGGAAAGGTCCATGTTATGCTATTGGAGGTAATCTCAAGCAAATGGCAAAGAGAGCTAGCCTTGCTCAAGATTATGAAACACAATCGAAACTTCTCGAGAACTATATGACTGGACCGTTGAACAGTCAAATAAAAGCAGAGACCGAAATTTTCGCCTACTTGAGAAGAGAAACGTCCTTTTTCACCCGCTTGGAGAAACAGGAATTGAGAATGTAGAGAAGCAGGGAGACTCATTATACGCGCACAGAAGTTGCTATCGCGAGAAAAGCACCAGCGATTTATAATTTTCGGAGAGCATGTCAGTTGAACAGTATATAAAAATGTCAGAAAAACTTGAGGTGTTCTATAGCCACGTGAAGACAATACCTGTAACACAGGTTCATAGCTTTGTACCTTTTTCAGAAAACCAGGTTTATGCATTAAATATATGAAGCTTTGTTAATTACTAATACGTGAAGATGTACATATAAAACTTAAATACAATAAAACCCTTACCAAGCTAAGACATATAAGTTTTAACAGTATTTCGAAAATTCATATAACGTGATATTTGAATCGTTTTCAAATGGATATGCATCATTTTCAAAAACTTTGCGCTTAACTCCGTCCATTAGGGTTTGTACAGACTCTCCAGAAATCATAGAAGCCGTCTTTGTCCAAATTTGCTGGAAGTGTTTGAGGTCTTTGATTCCTTGCTTCTTTCCAGAAAGCTTCCACTTCATCAGAGCCCAATATCTCTCGATTGGTCGAAGCTCTGAGCAATTTGGCGGGTGTGAGGTTTTTGGTACAATGTTCACTTGATCTGCTTGGTACCATTCCATCACAGTTTTAGCATAGTGGCATGATGCCGCATTAGGCCAGAACAAAGGTTTTTCCTTGTGGCTGATGGAGGGTAGCAATCGCTTCTGCAGCCACTCTTTCTGATAGATCTCCTTGTTGATTGTGTCTGTAGTGACGAAAGATTTACTGTTTTTGCCACACGTGCAAATTGCTTGCCACACAAGGTGTTTTTTGGGAAATTTCGATGCCTTCTTCGTTCTGAAACCTCAGCTGTAGCATTTTTGGCCATAGCAGAATAAAAAGCCAGCCCTAGAAGCTGCTTGAAACCCTCCAGGACATAAGTTTCATCGTCCATAACAACGCATGAAAACTTCGTCAAATATTCGCAGTACAAACGTCGAGCCCGTGATTTTGCTGCCAAGTTCTGTTTGTCGTTGCGATTTGGAACTGTTTATACTTTTTTTGACTTTAGTTCCAAACGTTGTTTTGATTTTTGGACAAAACCAGTCGACATCCCTATTTTACGAGCCACCGTTCGAATGGAGCGAATTTGGGTTTTTCGTTAATATCCTTTTCACCTTTCGGTCCATGACAGGTTCCGAATATGATTCAGCACGTCAGCAATGCTTTTAGTCAACATTCAATCGTGTTTTGCAAGGTCCCGTACTGTCAAGTCGGATTTACCGTTCGCCCGTTCAAAATTCGCGCACTTGTTTTTATTTCGTCGCCATCTTGAACACTAAACATGAAATTTAAACATCAATCATAGTCTTTTTCATCATAGACTTTCAGCTGTACCACAATGAAATTTGTAATTCCTACTTGCAATATTTCATAAGTTACAATGATTTAAAGGTGTCCGGATTAATGTGGATACAGATTTTACATGCGTTACATGAATGAACAGATCTAATTTATGTGAGCCCTTTCGGTGATGTTAGGGTCAACAGAAATTCAAATGTTGTAATGATATATGAAATAATCTACACATATGTTTGTTTCGATATGAGATTGTTTTTTCAGATTTTTTATTATGAAAGTGTCTCAACTGTTATCCTTCCCAACCCTTCTTCAGAATATTCAGATATTGCCTTGCGTTTTTTAATGAAACATAGTGTTCATGTATGACTTAATAAATGCTAAAATCATATCTGTACAACTGTCGGGAAGTATTATTGTATGGAAATCGTTATCTGTATTATCAGTGTCCCAATTGGAACCATTTTAGAAGCCCAGAATAGAATTATCTAAATTTATCTTTCGTGTTTTGTAATTTATACGAGTGTTCAAATCAACTTCAAAAAAACAACTGAAAGAAAATGGCTAAACACAACCGAAAATTCCGCAAACCAGCGTCCCAAAAAGTTCCCATTTCCAGTACTCTTCACCAGGCGCAAAAACGTTAAATTCGCACAAATAACCTGCAGTAATCGCCGTTAAGCTCCGGCCGATACCGCACCACCGCCGATGGCCACTATTTGGACCCCGGAATCGATCGAAGCGTTAAGTGATTTATTTTCTTATAATTTTTTCATCGCTTGTAATGTTTACATTGTCTCAAGTCGCCGTTGGGTCCTGGCCAGGGCACTGCGACGACGACGACGACAGACGACAACAGTCGAAGGGCTTTTTGCTGCTTTCTTTTTTACCCGTCGCTCGCTCCACATCACCACGGATGCTGCTGCTGTTGCTTAGCCTGAGCCATTCTGTTCTGTGGGTTTATTTTTTATATTACTATAAATTAACATAAAAATCGCATGAAATATAAATTTCCATACACAATCTTTTCGGCTGAACGTCGAGAGCCTGGCAATAATCGAAAGCGATTCGGACCGCTTTCTTCCTTCCTGGCGTTGTCGTCGTCGTCGTCGTCGTCTCCAGTCAGTTTGCTTTTTGTTTGACTTTTCTCGTTTGCAGTTTCGTGGGTCCTAGCGAGAGATCGTGGTGAAAACTGAAACCATGTTGTACTTTATGGCAATCGTGCTACTGGGCATATTTTGGGCGTTGTACCTACTACAACAGATCGGTACATGCAAATCTGGTCGAATGCGGGATAAGGTGGGATTCGGAGAAATTTGGTGACACGGAACTTGCGGTTATTGTTTAATGCAATTTCATGATGGGAGAATCTTTGCGGGAGGATGGGAAATAAATTTTAAGCGACATTTTAAACGCTTTTACACTCACGAAATACTCGTTCAGAATCGTAAAATCATGGTAGAATTACTCTTGTGCACAATAACTCCGATCGCAAACGCCCATAACGTCACTCCAGCACGCCAATCCCATTAATCACCCATCGAAAGCAATTGGTTCACCTTCCTCGATTGTTAGCATACATATTGGAGTTAATTTCCGACGTAAATCACTTCGCGACGGTATCGACTAGCATTGGAGCTTCAAGTATCAATCGGCCGAAGCGCCAACTTACAACAATTTCTCCATCTCTCCTACGAGATTCGACCTAGTTCGATGACCATTTCCAGCCAGGCCATCTATCTTCTCGCCAAACTCCAATAGTGCACCGTGCAAAGTGGCGGCATTGAATTTGCACCACCCCGTCCACGTCGTCGTCGTCGTCTTCTTGGTTGGAACCAAACGCGCATAAAGTGCCAAATAGCTCCCCCGGGCTATAATTTTCACTCCACGCCACGCCACAAACCTTGTACTTGTGATGGTTGTTCTGGTGCGGATGATGTCGATAAACACTCGAGCCATCTCATCTCGCGCTGCATCCGGCCAGCATCGTCGTCATAGTCGTCCTCGTCGCTGGTTGGCGGCTCTAGCCGTGAACTTGTTGCTCTTGAACACGGTGCGCGATCTACCTTGGCATATCTGCACCGGGGCACCCTAAATAAGGTATTTATTGGCAATAAAATATTTCAAAGTTATAGTTGATTGATTTCTGCAGTCGTACATGTCTCTGCCCAAAGGGGGTGGTGCTTGATTTCTCGGTGTTTTGCATTTTGCGGTGAGGCGTGTTGTCTAAAGGGGGAGGGAGTTTTTTCTATTGTTCATGTCAACGATCGGAGGGGTCGTGGGACGAACGGGGGGCTAAGAGAAGAGATTGATCTCTCCCGGGCAGGAGGAACTGAGTTTCTTTATATACTAAATTGTATTTTCGTGAATCATAAATCTTGTGAGGGAATTCCTCCGCATAATGTTTCCTATGATAAAGCAACGTCCAGAGTATTCAGAGAAATTATGATTTGATTTAAGCCATAACGGACATTGGCTTCCATACATGCTTTTAAGTTTTACTAAAATTTCCAAATAATATTTTCATGCTTTTCTTTATGTTGGTTGGAAAGGGATCGAAGCTGGCTTTGGCCACGAGCTGACTTGTTTTTCTCCTGTCATTTTTTCTGCCTCTGACTCTTTTTTAAGTGTTGTTTGACCATACTGGCCACTTAGGGAGGCCCTGCGGAATCCGAGTTCTTCCGGGAAAGAGGCCATAATCAAATCTTTTCTAAAACCAGGCTCGCGACACATCAAACTTCATGGTTTTGCAAAACTTTATCTTTGAAGGACATTTTGAAGGTATCTGACCATACTGGCCACTTGAGAAGCTCTTGCAGGATCCGAGTTCCTCCGGGAAAGATGCCATATTCAAATCGATATGAAAACTTGGCTTGCGACATATCAAGCTTCATGATTTTGCAAAACTATGCCTTCGGAAGACATTATGAGGGTGTCTGACCATACTGGCCACTTAGGGAGGCCTTGCGGTATCCGAGGTCTTCCGGCGAAGAGGCCATATTCAATTTTTTTTCCAAAACCTGGCTTGCGGCACATGAAATTTCATGATTTTGCAAAATTTTGTCTACGGAGGACATTCTTTGAATTTCCCACCATATATAAGGCAACCAAATCGTTGCCCATGAAACTCTTACCGAAAAATCACTGCTTTTTGCTAACATGGGATCGATTTAAAAAGTAAACCTCGCCCCTCAGTTTTGTGATCCGCCCGTCCCCTCTTCGTACTCTTTCTGAATTTGGCTTTACGCTTTGGTGCACTAAAATATGCGCGTGTCTTTTCCAGCTCGACAGTATTCTTTTGTTAATAGTAGTTGTTTGGCTGGGGCACGGGTCCACTAGCTATAGTTCGAGAGGAGACAACCAAAGTTCGAAGAGCTTATGTCATAACAAATACTGTGGTTTTGCGGTTGAAACGGTATTTTTGTTTTTGTTTTTGTATTGTTCGATAGTGCGAATCATTTCTTTCTTGTGCAAAATTTTGAATGACTCAAAAAATCTTGATAATATGAGACATCGTGGATCCGGATTGAGCCTGCAAATAGCTGGAAAGGATCTTGATCCATATTGAGATCACGCTGACAAAGATTTGCCAAAATCATTAAATTTGGTGTGTCAGCGTACGCAGGTTTTGGAAACGATTTCACCTCTCTATAAAATTTTCCGGAAAATTTCGGATCCCGTAGGACCACCTCAGTAGCCAGTACGCAGACGTGCCCGCGACATATCACTCTGAAGACTAAGTTTTGCAAAATCATGAAGCTTGATATGTCACAAGCCAGTGTTTCGGGAAGGCTTGATTTGAATATGGCCTCTTTCCCGGAGGAAATTCAAATTCTGGGCACTTAGGGAATGCACTTTGTGGGCCTCTCTAAGCGTGTCCAGTGTAATCAAGCCCACCCTCAGAATGTCCTCTCTAAAACCTATTTTTTTGCAAAAATCATGAAGTTTGATATGTCACAAGACAGGTTTTTGAAAAGATTTGGATATGACCACTTTCCCGGAAAAGCTCGGATCCTGCAGGACCTCCCCCAGTGGCCAATATGGTCAGAAACTCTCAAAACGTCTTCTCATGACCTAGTTTTGCAAAACAATCCTAGAAGTCGGATGTGTCGCAAGCCAGGCTTCGGCAACGATTTGGATATGGCCTTTTCCCGGAAGAACTTGGATCTCGCGAGAGTTTCTTAGTGGCCATGTATAGTCAGGAATCCCCCAAAATGTCCTCCAAAGATAAAGTTTTGCAAAATCATGAAGTTTGATGTGTCGTAAGCCTGGTTTTAGAAAAGATTTGATGCATGTCATGTTTCGCTACTAAAAATGTTTTGTCCACTATCCCTGGACGTAGGTGCCTGCCACTGATGCACTTTGACCTTGGAGATCCGAAACTACGGAAATTTTCGCGGAACAAGCGAGCTGCTAGATCTATATAAACAAGAATATATTTTTGATCTATTGCAAAAAACCGCAACAAACTCCGATGGCTAACGATGGAGTATCATCAATTTGAAATTTGAAATTTTCTGCCTCAGAGGGGTTGGGGACGTACGTGTTAAATGACGCGCTATGATTTTCAGTTCATTATGCAGGTGAGAAATTTCCATTTGAATTTACAAAATTTGAATGTACCTTTTTTGAGCATAGGACACACATACTATGAACGGAAATCGTCTCGGTTCTATTCGCTTCATGAAAACATTTTGCCGTCCTCGCAGGATGTAACCCTAGCAACACATTTGTTACAATCGAGTTGATGTAATTTCATTGCGACTCGTTCTAGTTATAACTGGTTGCTGTAACAATTTTTAACGGTTTTATGTTACTTAGGAGAGGTTTAATGGTAACATGGCTAACCCACCTGTCGGTTTGTCTTCAAGAATCATATGCTCCATTCCTCTAATTTTTTTGTTCTTCAGAATATGAACAATGGCACTAAGGAGTCTATCGAATATAAGCTATCCACATACATTTGCGTTGTACGCATGTATTTGTGATCGTTTTTTATGCTCTGAACACTGCATGCTGTGCGTTTGACTGTCAGCTCTCTTTTGTTTAGTTGTTTGTGCGGTTCAAATTCTGCGTTTTCAAAATGTCGCGTATTGAAAAGGAAGTGAAAACTAAGGGTCTGGACACATGGCTAAGTGAGAAGGGTATTACTATGCGAAAATTGGCGAAGCGGTTTGGAATTCATCATGCGAGTATTAATAAGTTTGGGGAGCACTATTCTTTGGATGAGCTACCAGAAAGAGGCAGAAAACCCGGTTCTTCCAACCCGAAGCTGGAGCAGAAAGTGGTATATCTAATCCTGAAGAACAAATCAATGTCAATACGTGATTTGGCCAAAAAAAGCAGGAACGAGTGTCGGAATGATCCAGCGCATCAAGAGGCAAAACCACCTGAAGACCTAAAAGAAGCAGAAATCTCGAAACAAAGTGCAGAACAGAAGAAGCGAGCAGCAACAAAGGCCTGGAAATTGTATTCGCGTCTTTTGCAGCGTCCGGATGGCGTGCGTTTTGATGGACGATGAGACCTGCGTAAAGGAGGACTCAAAAACCCTTCCAGGTCCACAACACTTACTGCCGTCGTTGGGGAGGATGTGGAGCGATGCGGACAGGTCGATTCAAGTGGAGAAATTCGGTTGAAAAGTACTGGTATGGCAAGCAATATGTTCCTGTGGTTTAAAGTCAACCATTTTTTACACTACCGGAACTATAAATGCGGAAATCTATCGATCTGAGTGTCTCCAGAAGAGATTGTTGCCTTTATATAAGAAGCATAGTACACATCCACTGTTTTGGCCGGATTTAGCGTAGGCTCACTATGCCAAATCCACTCTCAATTGGCTTGCGAAAAAGGGTATAGATTTCGTTGAGAAAAATTTCAATCCACCAAATTGCCCTCAGCTTCGACCCATCGAACGTTACTGGGCAATCGTGAAGAGGGTCTTCAAGAAGACTGGTAAGGCAGCTGGGAACATGCAGGAGTTTAAAAAAATTTGGGCTCAAGCGTCCAAAAAATGCGATGCAACACTTGTCCGGAACTTGATGAAGAGCATTCGATCCAAAGTTCGAAAATTCGTGAAGGAATAACTTAAATTTCAGCCGGTCTTCATTATGTTCAAGTTTATCCTCGTACAATAAGGGATCAATTTTTTATATGAATAAAATATCGGTTTTCAACATAATTTGAAAGAAAGTTTGTGGATAGCCTATTTTCGAAACACGCCTTATGTATATTCAAATTGTTCTCTAAAAATGGGTCTGATAACAATTACAAAGGGTAGTTATGCTAGCAAATAGTTATAGCCAGAGCCCAATTCGAATTTCGTAGCCGCATATCAGTGAAAACAGATAGTTAGAGAAAAATCTTCAGTGTTGCCATTTTACTGTTTTTTTGTGTGATTAGTTTTCGAAAGAGATTCTCATGATTGATTTTTTTTTGTCAATCGAATCATCAAGCTTTAAATCTATCTATCTCTCTGAAAAAAAAAAAAACAAAAATGAAATGCAACGGCATTTCACGATTTTACCGAAGAACATGTTGACAGCTTCCCATGTGTATTTTTTTTAATCTGTTCTTTTTTGACTGCGTCGGAACTTACGAACTTTCTGTACGAGGTATTCCGGACCAGCTAGTTACAAATAAAAGTGCCATTTTATATTTCACAACTATCAAAAAAATCCCACTTAATTAAATAAATATCAAAAGTTATTTCCTGCTTCGTTATGCTTTTGCAGTATGTGTTGAATTTTTTACGGTTTTTCGAAATAATTTCAATAATGGCACCCGTTTCTGAGCTCGAAATACTCATCATAAGAACAATGGAATCGGCTGTTGTGGCTGTATTCCGCGGATTCTATCAATAGGTTGAGCTTCAGCAAATCAAAATGACTGAAACTTCGCATTCAAGTTGCAATTACAGCGTGCCCAATCATACAACTGTTTTGGAGTATGTATGGTAGTTCCTTGAAGACTAGCTCTCGTCGTCAATCTTTTTAAAGTTCCACCTAATGCATCACTTGGACATTTACCGTGTGCCGTTGCAAAAAAGTGACATTAAGCTGGAAAGTCTTCTCGATGGTACAGCAAATTCAAGATGTTAAACGTGTTTTTGTACTACGAATCCACACCGTCAGAGAAGTAATACCTATTTGTCATCTTAGTCAGCTGAGATTTAAGGAATTCTGTGAATTTCTTCTGAAAAGCGTTAAAGGTTGCTATGACTCCGTAATGATAACACAATTCGATGGCAGAATCTTTCCTTGCTGGGAGAAATAGGCAGTAAATGGATGAACGGATGCTTGCGAATTGTTGTAATGGCCCCTTGGACGCTGTCCTGAAAAAGTGTAGTGTAAGCGTTAATACAGTATTCTTCGTAGATTTCATACTATTGTCAAAAGCTTTCTTTTAGAAACTCTTAATTAGACTACTTTAGATCTAATGCTGGGAGTTAACATTATTTCAAGTCTGCAAAATGTTTTAGAAGCATCATTGTCACTATTCTCAGTCAAGTCTATCTCTATAGTAGTTGGGAAGAGGAGAAGGAAATGTTCTGCGTCTTCTTCGGGAAATGTTTCTTTTAATGTTTCAGCATCACAAACTACTGTTTGCAAGCTGCACTTTTCTTGTTGCATTCATTGTTTCCTCATTCAAATTATCCTCGCAATATGATCAAATCAAATTCCACATTTGATCCATATTGCCACAAGCTGCAATAGTGCACCTGTTCAAGAAGCACAGCTCCGTAGGTGGATTGCACAGGCTTTGATTCAGCACAACTTTGTACGAATTAAAAGCTTTTTTACTTTCCTGTTCCGCTACAATTTGGTAGAACTTAAAACCTAAACATTTAAGTTTAAAATTCTGGTAAATCACACAAACGTAAACTGTGTAAGTTCCAGCAGCTCCTCCGAAAACACACTTTGGTGGTCGCAGCTCGGCAAACTTCGAAAATTCGATGATGATATCAGGAAACTTTTCTTTGTAGAACCGTTATGTTTCGCTAAGGATTGCCAGCACTAATCGCATTCTATTTTAATCAATGGACGGAGTATTTTGTCTTGATAAATATTTTTAATACATTAAAATTGAAAAAAAAATCAAAAATCGTGGGAGCATATTGAGAAAACGCAGTTTAGGACGTCAACTGTAAAAATAACAATGTTGGCAACACTGTTATTTAAAAAATAAATCTCCATTTGATAGCATATATATTTTTACCTAAGAAGGGCATCTGACATTGTTTTGAGCTCTTTTAGTCATCGAGATATTCAAAACATAATATATAGACTTTTCGAAAATCTCAAAAACGGGGCATCACATGGGCCGAGGGGTTAACTGATTAGTCTCAAACTTTGGAAATTTTATTAATAGCCTAGAACAAGTATATCAGCCAGTTTTGGTACAAATCCAAGAGGGTCTATGCATTTCCCCGGTCACATGATATGCATTAACCCATTTACAAGCCGCTGGAGCTTTGGTATCAAGTTTTCTAGTCAAATAAATCAAAGTTCTAGCTATTTAACTAGAAACGACGCCTACCCAAGTAGCACGCATGTTGCCGTTAAGGTGAGAAAACAAAAATGTGCCGTTGTAAGTCATAATCAAGTTGCTGCATCTAATTATGATCGTGGTGCGTTACTTGGGTAAGAGTACGGCGAGAAAGTGGTGAAGGGCTACCGGACCGATATCTCCAACCATTCATAAAGCACGACGGATGGAATGTATGGCGCAAATCAATGGCATTAGGGAACGTCCATTAATTATGTCACGCAAAAAGTGACTTTTTATACCCCTCTCTTGTCTCGTTTTTTGTATGCACCTTCAAATTATTGTGTATGGATCATCACGTTTTTCAAAACCCCCCGTCTCCCCTTACTGCGTGACATAAATAATGGATCTTCCCTTATGACCGCAGATGTATATATCGATATTTTTCGTGAAAAATTGGAAGAGTCATTACTGAAAATGGGACTAGAAAATAACTACCCGTTTCAGCAGGACTCCGTTGGTTCTCCGAGCGTAGAAGCAAGATCAGTATTTAGAAATAAGATATTATTTATTAGAGTAACTAGAAATCAGTAACTAGATCAGGAAAAAGATATTTGAACCTTTGTGCTCCTTTATGAATAAGAAGAAACGCTTCGTAAGACATTCTATGTAAATCACACCGGTGATTGTTCCGGAAGTGATGGAGGGAGCGTTTATTTCTTCTTTAAATATCCTCCAAAACAATAAACTAAGACTTGGCAACAAAATATTCTTGCCCAAAAAGTTGATGGAAGTCAGTTTCAATGAAAGTTTCGTCATCCATCACGACGCCACACGATTTGGTAAATGATGTTTTGATTTTGATTCCGGTTTGGGACTTTTGCACATTGCAAACAGGTTTTTGAACTGTTACACACTTTCCTGGCCATGTTACTGTCCATTGGACCACTTTAACGACTACTTTCTTCCTTCTTTCTGACACTCAGACGCTCCTTTAAGATTCTTATCATAAGAGACTCATTTATATTTGCAATTTCAAGCTTTTTATCGATCCATCGTAGGGACGCCTCTGGATTTTGATTGTTAGCACATGCATTTTTTTTACGGAAAATATCTTGTTTGTTGGAATTTTTCACGTGTAAATACAACTTTTTAAACGAAAGAAGCTGTCAAAATTTGATTCATAGTAACTGATTTGGCAGGCGCACTTGTGGCAAACGGAGTGAACCATACGTGACCAAAGGCACAATAAAAGATGTGATTTACAATACTAAAGGGTGTATCGTTTAAAATCCGTACAAACAAAATTCATTCACAAGACTCGAGTTTTTACTCGATTATCACCAAATTTTCAGGAAGTAAGACATCATTCTTTTAATTTATGTAACCTTTATATCCGAATGAGTGAACCTTTTTTCCTTAACCCCAGTCATGAGGTTCCGCACGACCTCAGAATCGACCTCAGGAGTCGAGTATTAGTACACGACACTGAAGAAGTCTGCACATTGAAGACGCAATACGCATATCTGTTAAAATAAGCAATAAAGCTAGTTGGAATTGAATGGAAATTTCTAATCTCTTTTCTTATTTTCTAGTTTCAGAATCTACAGTTTTTTTTTTTTCATATTAACTCATGCTTTTTTCCTTTCTTCTATATTTTCCACCACTTTAGGTCATTTTAGAAGGTGCTCCTTCATAACGACCCAGTATTTTTCGTTCAGTATTGGGCGCAGTTCTGGGCTGTTTGAGGGAATTCAATCTTTCGGCACGAAATCAAAATCATTCGCCTAATACCGCCTTTTACCAGGGAGAAGCCATACCAAGAAAGAGAAGCCGCTTTTGGAGACACTCTTTCAAATACACCTGTCAATTCAAGTACAAATTGCTTGCCAAATTAAGAACCTCTTGGCAAATTTCGGCATCTTCTGTGTGCTGAGGTTCTCGAGAACAAAACACTTATCATTGGCAGTTACATACAGGTTTCCTGGAATCTGGTTGAAGTACGCCTTCACATATGTCGCCTTCACGCCGTCACATACATCGCAGCAATGTGGATTCGTTAACTTCTGATCATACAACTTCCAAGCACGGCAGTGTCGTGTACTAATAACTTAATTTATTGGAATTAAATGGAAAATATTAATCTTTTTCTCACTTCTAGTTGACACACCGATGAACATTAATTTTACGACTACAGTGGAGTTATGAGTACGAGACACTGAAGAAGTTTGCACATTGTAGACGAAATACGCGTATCAGTCAAGATAAGCAAAGGTAGTGGGAATTAAATGGAATATACTTATTTTTCTTCTAATTTCTAGTTACAGGTATTCCACTAAACAGCTTAAACCCTCTAGGATTGAGTCTATGGTTTTCATATTAAATTATTCTTATTTTACCTATTTTACTTGTTAATTTATAACGTGTGACTATTTTGTGTACATCTTTGCTGCATTATCCGGTTTATAGGTATAGGTTCCAGCTTAACCAGTAAATTCATGGTGTCTAAAAAACCATAAAGTGATTAATAATGTCTCAACTGCTTTGAAATAAATCGGTCTCACTGATAGCAACATGAATTTGTTGATTATCGCTGAATTAATGATATATTTGGAACATAGGTCGAATCAAAGAGCTAGGCTAACATTACATCCTCTTACCCAACATGGATACACTTATAATTGTAAAAAAGTTTCGATTGATTTGAGTAAAAACTTACCCTTGATAGTTAATTTTCAAAAATGAGTTTTTTCAATCATTCTAACTGTATATCCTCCCGTAAAACATTTGATTTCTTCCGTTCCTGTCACATATAACCCATTAAATGGTAACCCTAGGGCCTTGATTTGAACCCTATTGAGAATCTTTGAGCCATCCTCGTATTAAATGTATTTTGCAGTGCTGAAATGGCTTGGGATGATTTGAATCTTCGGCACCTCAAAAACATCCCACCAGTATGATTAATGTTTACCACCATTTATGGGTTTTACATACTCTATTTGTTATGTTTTGTATTCTCCTTGCGTAGAGTAACGATTATGATGTAGAAGGAAATGTTCGCAACGCTTCACGGTATTTCTCTCCGAGGTCTCTACGTTAGAGATGACGGTAAAAAAGCTGAGTGATCTCAGACGTTGCGAATCATAACAAACCCAAAAAGCAGAGAGTTTCTCTCTCATGTGCACATCAAAACAGAGTGCATACAAACTACCGCTAGAAACTATCACACAGCTATCAGTAGTACATGAGCGCGTACCAACACGTTACTTTTGCCTGTTTAGCTAGCGGATTTGTCCGTGCCTCGACCTACCCCACAGTGGAATCCCAACATACATCAGTGTCGTATAACCGCTTGTTCAAACAAATTTGGAGAAGTTATTCAGCTTTCTAGAAGAAAAAAGCTGAACAACTTCTCCAAATTTGTCTGGACAAACAGTTATCGGGTTTTTATTCATTAAGGCGAATCTAACATTGGGAGTCTCTCCGGGCTCACTGTTTTTTATTCATAACAGCGCCACTTTCGAGGCTTTTTTAGTACAGATTGAAACACACCAGTGCTGGCTAGCATACTCTACAAAAAGTAGAATGAAAAACGTAAAGGTGTTTACGTGGTGATGTGATGATAGGAATATGAATGAAAGAGAAGGTAGTCTAAGACATTCTCTCAATGTTAGATTCACCCTAATGGAAAAAAACTAGAGTTATTCAGCACGAATATTTGTTGGGATGTTAAGCAATGGTACTACTTTACCCCTGCCGCTCAAATTTCATTACTTCTATTCTATTTCCAACCTACCGTACACTGACGGAACTTTCAACACTTTCTCTTCGTATCTTCCATTCTAGCAAACATGTTGAAGCATAGACCTCCAAACAAAGTAGTCAAGTGTGTTGAGATCCGGTTAAGATGCAGATATCTGGCACCTCCTTTGTGTTGAATATGGACATTTAAAATTTCATTGAACCGTTTCAAGGTACGAAATACAAAACGCTTACTCACTCCAAACTACTTAAGCTATTGAATATCTGACACGGTCAAATGTAATTTTAAAACTTTTTCGTATGTACGGGAAATGCTTGAATCAGCTTCTTCTCACACGTTTGCCTGTTGCAAGGATGTGATGTTGAACATTGAGCCAAATTTATTGAATATTCAGATGATTTGAAATAAGAGTAACAGGACGTAATGTTAGCCCAGCTCCTTGATTCGGCCTATATATCAAATATGTCAAATATGGCATTATTCATCAATTTAAAGTTTTATCGAGTATTAGTACACGACATTGAAGAAGTCTGCACATTGTAGACGAAATACATGTATCTGTCAAGGTAATCAATAAAGGTAGTTGAAACTAAATGGAAAAAAACTAATCTTTCTTCTCCTTTTCTAGTTACGGGTATTCCACTAAACAGCTCACACTTTCCACTCACATACTTGAGCGAGATTTCTGTTTTCTCCTTTTTTCAGCTGTTAAGGTTAAGCTGACAGATACTCTAACGATCTTTAAACAACCTAACCTTGGGTAAATTGAATCGGTACGCCTACACTGAGCGAACAAATCGAGTGGAATTCATTCGAATTTCGTTGGGAATTATTGTTGCAAATTTTAAACGATTCTCAAATGGAACGAAGTTTATAGGACGATCGCATAAGTGATGTCGATTAAAAGTGTATATGAGGCATGTTTTTCTAGACTGATGCAACAGCAATCATGCCAGGTCTGAGTGTAGTAATGCATTCTAGACACACAGAAAATAGTCGCGCGTAATGAATTAACTGTCCACATAGATTTAAAGTTTTACATGACTAATGATTTCACAAGAATTCCGTAGACCCCTTTTAAGGGACAAATTTTATAGTATGTTCCCAACTATGGCCTAATTTATTAATTAAATAGTATAATTTTCCAAGAGGGTTTGAGCTGTTTAGTGGAATACTTGTAACTAGAAATGAGAAGAAAAATTTGTATTTTCCATTTAATTCCAACTACCTTTGCTTATCTTGACAGGGGGGGCATCTCAGGTCTACCATTGATTGCGCATACGTTACATGACTTCACCCAAGCCTCTGCATCTCTCGCCAATGTAGAATTTCACCCACTTAGACACCAACCATTTTGGAGCTGTGTACTTCTTTAATTGCGGAGCACAAGTCTTACCTTCACCGCTGCCAGGATACGAAAGAGGACGAGCTCTCGGTCAACGTGATCGGGTTGGAGGATGTAGAGGATGCGTCATATAGTCAAGGTGTATATAAATGGTTGCTAAGGGACGACAATATTCATCATTCACACAATTACATACATACTTCTTGGATGTTTTCGACTTATTATCGTTGGCTTGCTTTACATGGTTCAGAATAGCACACGTCTTATTAAGCATGTTCAAGCAAAGATACATCTTGTTGAATATCCTTACCAGCTCAATAAATTTATCATTTATAATTTTAAATTGTAATCGATTGCTGCATGTTACGCGGAGTCAAGGGACATGTACCCGAATACTTTTTTCATGTCTCTCCCAGCCATTCAAGGTTCATCTATGCTTATGACTATATTGTTCATAAACTGTCTCTAGCATATTGTGGGTTGTGGAGCTAAAGAAAACATTTTCATGGTCAGAAAGCAATTCGCATGCCTTTAATAAGTACCTGCAATCAGTGTTGGTGACTGCCGAAAAAATCAGTGAAAATCGTTTATTCTTATCCGTGCTTGAAACAACCGTATCGATGATTGTATTGGAAAAGGCATCATACGCAGGAACTTAGAGAGTGAACAAGATTATACGTTTTGTAGATTACTTCATTCCGCCACGCAAGTCGAATGGACAACAGCTCTGCCTACTTGTGATTCACTCTTCGTTGATTGAGTGGCTATGGAAATACGACCCAGTAGGATCGCCAGATGATAATGTTCGGAGACGAGAGATGATAGCATTCATTTGAACAGAATCTTTCATTGGCTTTTGGTTCGAATGACAGTGTTGAAAGTTTTGTTAGGTATGTACCGTCTGTGAAAAACCGACCTACTCGATTGATTTTTTTAATTTTTCTGTCACAGGTAGCCGATAAGTTGTGACAATTTTTCAGGACTATTGACACAATATGTTATGAACACCTTATGAATTTTATATCACATAACATGTGAGACAAACCGTTATCGAGATTTCAGTTGAAAGGGGTATAGGAGTTAATTATAGAAGTACAGTCGAGCAACTCGACTCGACACTTGTCACTGTCGAGTCAAGTAAAATTGCACATTACAGAAACCGGCTGAAACTGATCGAGTCGATAACGGAGGTCAACTGTTAACTATAATGTTGAAACTTTTCCAAATGTATTTGAAATATTACATCATGTAGTAATTCGGGACTTTCATCAATTTAGCTGTCATTTTTGAGAGCTGAAGAACAGCTCAAGTAACATTGCTGGTTTTATCATGGTTTTATAGCATTCTTGAAGTCTAATTCATGCTCTTCAGAACCCTTATAAAACCAAAATTTTTACTTGGGAGGTATTAACATTTTTCACTCTTGTTTTGTGAATTTCTTTAATGTTTTTGTTAATCAGAAAATCTCATTGGGGCGCTGTGCCAATGTTGCGATTTGAAATACCTTGCGGGAAGTTATTAATTAATATGTGGACAAGTCAATATACATATTTCAAAAATGATACAGAAGAGGGATTATTATCTAGTCATCACGAATTTATACGTGATGATACTGAAGCTATTGACAGTACAACATAATTCTTTAAATATTTAACATTAAAGGTTGCTCTGTATGGATATGCGTTGATCGGTCTCACTTTAACGATTTTATCTTGAAGTTCTCTGACCTTCTGGTAAAGCATTCAATCTTTTTCCTAACCTTCTGGTATCCTGAGTAGGGACTTTTTCAGAATCGAGGATTTAATTTTTTATTTTTGGAGGATTCTTTGATCTTTGAAAGAATTCTCAAAACTTTTTTGATATTGATGATTTGCTAAGCTTCTTGTTTTTTTATATTATACTTCTCTGCTAAACTTTAGCGAAGTTTTCTTGACGATCAAATCTCTCAAACGAGGTGACATGGAAACCAAGGAATTGTGATTCCTACATGAGGTTGTATCCTAGCTCAAAGAACGATGGGAACGGTTGGGGAGATGGTGTTCACCATATTTTTATATGGTGCCATGAGCAATGAATATCATTATGGTCATATGAATGATTTTAGTATTGACTGCTTCTTCTGTTTGCCAGTGATTTTCCCTTGAATTTCAGGGAACCTCTTTTCTGATCTTCGACAAAGCACTTTGCAGTCAAAATTCTGGAATGTTTTCTCCTGAATTTTAATCAAGTTTCCTCATGAACGTCTAGACAGTCACTCCTGATTTTCTTGTAAATATACATCTAACAACCCAACCTCACCTTCCAGGAACAGTTCATTTTTTTTTGCTGAACTTAGTTACTGTCTAAACTTCTATGAGTCCCATCCATAATTGCAAGGAAAACCTCTCCAAAACTCTGGGAAAGTTCTCTCCAGAATTTCTTGAAAAATATTCTTAAATTTCTTGGAAGTTTGTTCCTAAATTTCTGAGAAGTCCTCTTGAAAACTTTATGATAGTTGTCTTCTGAACTTCGGATAAGTTTGCTCCTGAATCTCTGAGAAATTCCAACTTTAGCTACTAGTAAGTATCTCATATACTTCTGAAAAGTTTCATCCTGTTTTTCTCAGAAGTAACTACCCAAACTTTTGGTATTCCTGAGCTTCGAGCCTCATTTTTAACTTCTGAAATGTTCGATTTTGAACTTCAGGAAAGCTCTCTAGCACTTATGATTGAAGTCTCATCCTGAACTACGAGGAAAATTTTATCAAAACTTTGGGAAAGTCTGCTGTAGAATTTCTAGGAGAATTCTCTTAAATTTGTTGAAAGTTTCTTCCTGAATTTCTAAGAAATACTTTTTTTGATCTTTTGGGAAGTTTTCTCCTGCCCTTACGTGAAGTTTGTTCCTGAAATTCTGAGACAATCTTGCTCAAACTACTAGGAAGTACCCACTATTCTTCTTGAAAGTTTCTTTCTTGTCTTTGAAGAGGTTTCTTCGTGAGCTTTGAGAAATCCTCATTCTGAAATTCTGAAATTCAGAAATGTTCTCTTTTGAACTTTGGGAAAGCTCTCTAGCATTTCTGGAAAGTTACATTGGGAAGTTTGTTCTGGAACTTCTGATAAGCCTTTCCCTGAACTTCAGATAAGTTTTCTCTTGAATTTCCAGGACGTTCTGAGCTTTGTTTGTTTCTGAATTTGTGAGAAATATCAGATAACGCCCTCCCTGGTTAGTTTCTTCCTGAACTTCGGGAAAGTTTTTTTTCCTGACGTCTGAGAAAACTCCAAAACCTCGGGAATGTTCCAAACTTCCAAGAAGTCGTTTCCCCTAAACTTCTTAATGAAGCTCTGAGAAGTCCTCTTCTGATTTTCTGGGAAGTTCTGTCCTTAACTTCTGGGAAATATGATCTTGAACTTCGAAGATGTTTGGTCCTGAATTTTTCGGTATATTCCTTATTGAACTACTAAGAGCTTTTCTTCGTATTCCCATTCCCAAGAATGCATAAATTTTTGTTTTCTGTCATATGAAAAATCTTTTGTACCGGACAGGGAAGCCACTGCATCTGTTCCAAAACAGAAAATACTAGCCTAAAGAAAAATATGTCACCTTCTATTAACCTTTGGCGTTAAGTTGCTACATATTTCCTGTTTTTTCCACTGTATATACTGGCTACACTGTGCTTTTCGGCTTCCGATCCGTTTTGCTCTGAACGCGGTACCACACAATCACCAAGTGATTCGATCGGAAGCTTCGAGCACTAGCACACAATCGAATCAGGAAACGAAAATGAATCACTAACAGAAGCCAACGAACGAATCAATAAATTGTACAAGCAAGCAGTGATGAACACGCATACAATTGGCAGGTGACGAAATTCATGCTATGTTCATTCAATGCGTACCCAGGCCCATCCGTTTTCAGTTTGAGAGGTGAAGCAGAACTTCTCATTGTGTGCGTCTATTGAATCACAGAAGAGCGTGCAACGAATGATATATGATACGATTGGAACCATCCTTGCCTGCAATTGAGAGATTTATTCCATGGCTCTACACCTTTCTGAGGAGAATGGCCTTTGCTGAAAGATTAAGCTTCATCAAATATCCCAGTTTATGCATGTAGTGCTTAAAAGCCGTCCCATTAACTAACGGGTGTCCACTAAAAAATGAGAATGATTTCAATACTTTTCCATCAGAACAAAAACGGCCGCATAGAAATGTCACTTTAGATGAATGAATCGTTGCACTCTCCAGAAAATTTTCATACACTCTTATTTCACTCTAACATGTTCAGTCGTGTTCAGCATGCCGTCGAAACAGGAAGAACTGCGCGCGCGCGTTGTACAATTCTTTCAAGCGAACGAAGATCGTGGAAAAAATACACGGTGGACCATTTTTGTCGTGAAAAAGTTCCGGTATCCACCGTATACCGTATCCTGGCATGCATGAGAGTAACCCGGAAGAAAGGTTGCGGCCGTCCAGCGAAAATAATGAATGAGAAAACGCTCCGCTCGCTGCGCAGCATGTTCAACAACAAGGATTCGGTAAGTCAACGGGAAGCAGCCCGAAAGTTCCATTGTTCGAAGTCACTCATCTGCAAGACGCTAAAGAAAGAAGGAATAGTGTGTAGAAGAAAACCAGATCCCCAGAGTACACAGATGAGCAGATTCAAACCGTGAAATCCCAATGCCGCTGGATGACTCGGAATTACGGCGGAAAATCTTTCGTTCTGGACGACGAAAGCTACTTTCCTCTTTCGAAGTCTCAGATACCGGGAAACGACCGATTCTACACTAAGGACAAATCTACTACTCCTCCAAAAGTAATGTATAAGTTCAAGCACAAATTTGAATCGAAGGTTATGTTATACATCGTAATATCCGAAAAGGGTATTTCGAAGCCGTGGTTCAAACCAAGCGGTTTGGCCATCAACCAGGAGGTGTACCAAAAGAGAGTGTTTGCAGAAAATACTCATCCCATTTCTTAAATAACATCACTCGGATGGCAAATACGTGTTTTGGCCGGGCAAGGCATCATCGCACTACGCAAAAAAACGCTAACGTTTTTGGAGAGCCAAAATATACCATATGTCCCAAAAGACCGGAATCCGACAAAATTGCCACAGTGCCGTCCTATCGAGGATTTCTTCGGTCTTTTGAGCTCCATGGTATACAAAGGATAATTGGAAGGCCAAGAACACCAAGCAACTTACCAACAGGATCAAAGCTGCATCGAAAAATCGATGTGGCTGCCGTCCAACGGTCATGTTCCAGCATAACGACTAAGCTGCGCCGCACTGGCGGAACCACGGACCATATGACAATATTCACTAAACTTAGTTTGAAGATTTAAGTTGACCCTTTTAATAAAATAAATCAGTTTGAACAAAACTTCACTGGTATTTTTTTCCTGACCCATTCTTTTCGTTCTCATTATTTAGTGGACACCCGTTATATATTGTCTGTGGATTTTTTATTCGTCAATCCTCGTAACTACAACAGGCGTAATCCAAAAGGTTGATTGCTACGTGATCAGAGCATTCCTAGCAGCACGCTTGTTTCAAACGAGTAAAAGTAGCTTCAATGTGACTCAATTCAGTCACAATCAAGTTGCTGTAACAAATGATGACTGCTGTGTGTCTATTTAATATGAAAGGAATACTTATCAGGCAAGATATCCACTTGGGTTTCAGAGGATTCAGGGCATGTTCACTGGATGTTATCCCAAATAGCACACTACGACCCTTATTAGTTGTAGTAACTTGATTATGACTTAGCAAGTCATATTTATGTTATCTCAACCGAATGGCAACAAGTGTGCTACTAGGGATCTTTCACAAATTAATTGCCTTCATTATACATAATTTCTCACCATTACAACTAGATTCAATGTCGCTGAAGTATTGGTGGTATATCTAAAGAAAATTAATAGTTTTCCGGAGAGCCTACAGATCCGTCCTTATTTCTCATATTCGATTTTTTTTTTCAGCGAATTTTAAAGCGTCATAAGATCAAATACGACGAGCTCAGCCTTTTAAAAGTGTCCTGTTTGTGTTCCAAACAGGAACATTTCCGCTGACCTGAAAACTGTAAGTAGATTACAATTATGACATGCATCGTCTTGAACACTTACCTCACATTGCACTTTACTTTCCTCACTGATTGTCACCGTATTTATATAAACTTCTTAATACTCCACCTTTCACACATAATGCACCTTTGCTAAGCCTTGCAACACCCCGACACAATACTAATGAGAGAAAGTTGCATTCGAAGGGCGACTCTCCGTGGCGTGTGCCATACCGAAAGTTTCGTCTCGGCTCATTTGCGTCCTCTACTGCTGTGGACGTCGGAATTGTGCCTGCAGCTAAGATTAATCCCTGTGTGCTCCAAATTAGTCGCACCGCCTGCTGGGCCGCGGCACGTTCCCTGCACATTACAAAGGCACAGGAAGTAAAATTAGTCCGTCGTTTCTCGCGAGGAGGCGTTAACACCTACAATTCACACCCAGAGGAGTCGAGCATTTTGGAGAGGAAAAGAGTAATCTGTTTTCATTTTCATTTATGGTCGTTCGATTGAGGATGTGTACTGAAATGCAAATCGGTGGGACTCATTTGCATTGTTGTCAATATGACGTAGTCGGAAATGCGGATAAATCAATTGAATCATTTAGCCTATCCAAGGTTCCAACAAAGCAACTGAAATTTCCATTTTCAACGTATCATTTGGCATCAAAGCCAGCAATCTAAACCGACAATGTTCTGAATTCTCAGCCTCAAGGATGACGAACCAATCACCCACACATTTCCATTATTATTCACTGCTACATTTTAATGCGAATTTATTCGGGTTGAAAAACTTCTTCTTTTTTGCAATTCCATAACCTGTGCTTGTAACGGGAAACAACAGGAGTGCTTGAATAAGGATCGGAGGATCGGCGCGTGACGTCCGGTCAGTTTAGCTCAAACCGTGATTCGCCGGCACGTGACATTGATATTCCGATGGTCAGACACGGCACGAACGGGCCTGATGCCGTAGTTCTGTAATTCAAAAATGTTTCAATTTATTGCAGTTGAATTTTTCAAAAGGGCGTACCCAGCTAATGTAGACAGTATGAACAGACTGCTTTCAGATATTGATATGTTGATGCGAGTGATTCGAATTGCAAGAAGATGGTCCCATTTGGATTCATAATCGGAACAAATTCAAATTTTACCTTACATCTGAAATCTTGGTGATGGCCAAACGTAAGCACAACATTAATATACAATTTTACTTATATAAATATGCACTGTTAAAATATACTGTAGCTGTTATATGCGTTAACCTGTTAATTATATGCCAAACATCGATTTGATCGAACTGCCTCAGCAGAATTTGATGAAAACTGTTTTATTGCAAGAATAATTAAAAAAAAATACATTTTGTATTCTGAACCTTCAAACTTTTGCAAAATTACATTTTCATTCTAATAACATGAAGTTCGGATGTACGAACAACTATCGCTTGTTGCATTCTACTGGTTATGAAACTAACCATTGTGAAACGTTCATATAATCGGTCAGTCCCCTGGAGGTGCCGAATCGGAAAGGCCCGTTTCTTCTGTTGGGACAAGTTTTCGTTTTTCCCATGCCAAAGGTCCCCGCTCGGTATGGCAGCCGTTGCAGTTAGGGTGAACTATTGCTCCAAACAAGTCAGCAAAGCGCCAACTTTGGATCCCTTCGAGGCAACGAGGGAGAAAAGGTCGGACGATAACCGACCCGGCCAGTCAGCCATCCAGTCCACGGAAATGCGACGGAGGTGCAAAGTTCGAGAAAATAATATATGGATCCCTTCCAGGTGCAGTGCTACAAAGACGACGGCACCGAAGAAGTCATAAACACTCCCGCGCACAGTCCCGGAGTGGAACCGAGGAGATAGCAGATTAAGCGGTATCTCTCTCCGCCCGCCACCACCGTTGCCAACGCCGTCGGTGGTAGAAAGATGTCATTGTTCAACTGGGCTAGTGCGACAGCTCGCCGGCTAAGTAAGCAAGGCAGCTCAATGCTAACCCACGCAGGTCAACCGTACCGAAGGGGATTTCCGCTCCCTATTTGAACCCGGGAAGAGCTGAACTCAAATGGACGATATAATCAAGTTCGATGCCCGACAGCCACCGTTGCCATTCGTTCGTTGGTTGGATGGTGGCAGCAGAGGTGTTTGGATTTGAGAATATATTGAGCACGAGCGCGCGAAATGGGAGGGCTCTGCTGTGCTCTCCAGGTTGAGATAGCGGAGGTTTACTAGATGTCTAGCGGAGGAAGTTGAGAACTAAATTAATCACTGTGAGCCGCAAATGGACTGTGGGGTTTCAGGTGGCCAACAAGATGGAGAGTTACTTTATCTGAGTCGTGTCCTGTTTGTTCATCAGCACAAAAAAACGAAAACAAATGCTGGGTACATCGGTTTATCGTAAAATTTCCGATAATGGTGTAAAGCACAATGACTCTAGAAGATTATAATTTTAATCATAGCACACAAACAAAGATCTAGGGCGGTTATTTTTTGTCGAAAATTCAAAATTAACTGTTCAAACGTCTACATGAATGTGTGTCTATTCGAATGTAACAAATTCACTAAGCTCCTGCTCCTGATCAAACTCTTCTCTTGAAAATAATGAATATTACGAGTGGTGTAATCCTTGTTGCACATAAATACTTAAAGACAGAGGGATACATATGACTCTGAACTGACTGGCAAATTTAAGTTGCAGATTTACAATATAAAAACGCAGCGTAACACACAGTGTTCATTTGGTTATAATATTCATCAATCTGAGCATAATGACAACTTCTAGTATCCTTAAAATATATCTCTACGATGGCCAACGTCCGGGTTTTACACTAAATTATTTTAAATAAAAGGTGTTTCGATCAAAATTTGGTCGACTTAAACTTGACGCATTTCCTTTCATCGTGCATTATCCTTCCTTGTGCATTGGGGTCGTTTTTGACCAATCAACATTTCAAAAAAGCTCTAACGTCAAAACGGAATAAACTTGGGACCTGAAATTTTCGAACTTTTCCTAACTTTTATAAACAAACATTTTTTGGGCAGTACCAGCTTTCAGCGACCTCTAGAGGTGACCTCTACAGGTGAAAAAATTACACATAGTGCATTCAGGGTCAAAAATGACCCAAGATTTTGACACGCTACCAAAACTCTATTATTTAATTTTTATATTTTTTTGACATCTGAAAGGTCTGGATTCGAAAAACGACAAGCTGGCTTGTTTTTTTATAAACTGACCGTTCTGGGCACATAAGAACCCAGAACCAAAGCATCCGCATCCGAAGAAGACAATCTTGGAGCCTCATATATTTGTACTGTTCAACGGCTCAAAATTCACGATTTCCAATACTGATCTTCAAAAACATCATGTAATAGACCATCCAAACGATTTGGTCACATCCGGATACTCTGGAACCGGTTCTGGTAGGGCCCAAAGAGGACAATTCTGAAACTTCAACTATTTGTACCGTTAAACGGCTTAAAACTCATGATTTGAATACTGATATACTAAAACATCATGTCATAGATCAACCAAGAGATTAGACTCCATCCGAATATCCTGGAACAGGTACCGGTAGGGTCTAAAGAAGACAATTACCCCAAGTATTTCTCTGGTCGACGGTTAAAAATCCATGATATCCTGATATCACACTGATATCCGAAATCATTATGCCATAGATCAACCAGAGAATTTGGTCTCATCCAAATACTCTGGAACCCGTTCCGACAGGGTCCAGAAGGGACAATTTGGGAACCCCAAGTATTTGTACCATTTGACGGCTCAAAATTCATGGTTTTGAATACTGATTATCTACAGACATCATAAAGGGTGAACACGAAATTATTGCGACACCGAAAATGTTATGCCAATTTTCTTATAATGTTTAGAATCAAACCAAAATTTTAGGCTAGTTTCATACATATATTTACTTCAAAAATCAAAAGAAAAGTTAATCGATGGAGCCTTGAGTGTAAAATTGAACGCATTTTCGCTTGATGCCCTCCATCAAAGTCTTTACAGTGTCATCCGGTACTAGTTTCTCAGTTTTTTTTCATTTTCTTAACATGTCCTTCTCGTCTTTGACTGTCTTCTTGCTCTTCCGAAGTTCCCGCTTCATCATTGCCCAGTACTGCTCCACCGGGCGCAGCTCCGGACAATTTGGCGGATTCATGTCCTTTGGAACAAAATGGACAGAATTGGCCTCATACCACTCCAGGACACTTTTAGAATAGTGGCATGATGCCAAATTTGGCCAAAATAGCGGAGCTTTGTCGTGCTGCTGCAAGAACGGCAAAAGGCGCTTCTCGAGCCACTCAGATTTGTAGATCTCGCCATTTACTGTGCCCTTTGTCACGAAAGGCTCACTCCTCAGTCCGCAAGAGCAGATGGCCTGCCAAATGAGATATTTGGAGGTGAACTTCGACATTTTCTTCATCTTAAATTTGTCGTCCACATAGAACTTGCTCTTGCCGGTGAGAAACTCCAACCCCGGAATTTGCTTATAATCGGCTTTTATATACGTTTCGTCGTCCATCACACAGCAGCCATATTTTGTCAGCATCTTCTCGTAGAGCTTCCGTGCCCGAGTTTTAGCCGTCGATTGTTACCGCTCATCGCGGTTTGGGAAGTTCTGTACCTTGTATGTATATATTCCAGCTCTCTTCTTTGCATTCTGGACGTAGCTCTGCGACATGCCGATCTTTTTAGCCAAATCACGGCTTGAGACGTTGGGATTTGCTTTAATCATCCGCTTCACCTTTCCCTCCGTCTTTTTGTTCTCCGGTCCCGGTTTTCTTCCAGCTCCTTTGCCGTGGTCCAACGTCAACCGCTCCTAGAACCGCTCCAACACTCTGGAGACGGTTGAATGGTGAATGTTCAACATTTTTCCCAACTGCCGGTGCGACAGGTCAGGAAATTCCAGGTGTTTGGAAAGAATTTGTTCTCTCGACTCGCGTTGGTTCACCTCCATTTTCGTTGAATCGAAAAACACGACTTCGAGTTTGATATCATGTGAACAATACACATCAATGAGAAAGTGTGCAAAATTTGGTTGATTTTTACCCAATGGTAAAAAAGTTATGCCCTGTTGAATGTGTCGCAATAATTTCGTGTTCGCCCTTTACCATAGACTAATCAGGACATTGAGCCACATTCGGATACTCTGGAATCGATTCCCGCGGGGCGCAAAAATGAAAATTTTAGAACCTAAAATTTTTGAACCGTTCGATAGCTCAAAATTCATGATACACAGGTTACTCTGAAACCTAATACCACAGAGGTCATATTACACATCTGACCAACTGACAGCGAAAGTTTTAGCAACTTTCAAAAACTATTTATAATTGACAATTCCACAAGAGAAACAAGACCTAAATTGGGAGTATTACGTTTTACTATACATAATGGAACAACTAGTTATACTATCCATCGAAAAGTAATACCATTTACAAATAACTCAATTGTGACCACAAAATCAAGACCTACTATGACATACACGCTTACTGTGAACAAAACTTTGGAGTACATTTTCTCACCAACTGAAGTTTGCTAACGCTAATCAAGATTCTCAATAGTGAACCTATCCGCTTTCCAACGCGTACGTGTCTTTCGGTTGTCGGAAAATTGTGTCCAAAAGAATGTTTACAAGTAATAATTAGTTGAATTCCAGATTTTGAAAAATTATACATGGCGTTCAAGTTTGTAAAACATGGAACTCGAATTAAAATTATTATTATTAAAATTATTTAGCGAGATTCATTTGATAAAACCACGCATAAAACTAGATATTCTACAAAACATCGATAAAACAGTCATAAAATCCTCATAAATTCAAAAAGGCTCATACTACAGGAGGTTCTCAAGACTACTTCTCAAGGTTCGCTTAAAACTTGATAGTTTTATCGGTACATACTTGCAATGAAATTCAACACATGCTTTAAACTAGAATAAAACTATCACAAGTTTTGATAGTTTTATGATTTTCCTCTTTAAGAACACTGCTGAATAAGGACTTTTTTTGTTTATAGTCGAGTGGAAGCTGAGGAAGAAAAAAATATCGATGTACATATGACGTTTCTCTTCCAAAGTGGATACGTGCAATTAACAAATTTTTAATGTGACGTTCAGTTTATTGGTGTTTTATAACATAAAAGTTCGAAAAATTTAATGCGCCACGATATAATTGCTAGAACATTGATTCATTTAACAAATAAAATATACTTCAAATTTCAACAATTAGGTAACAAGACTAATGAATTCTTAGACCTTGAACAAATTGTGTCGTCAATCCGTTTAAACTTTCAAAATGTAATTTAAACAGCAAAAATTGTTCATAGCATTGGAAAAACGATAGTTTTGATGCATACATATGTAAATGGCTACCATTCCGAGGGAATGCCACGCTCGCCATTTTTTCAATGGTTTTTTTTTCTGAAACTACCATAAAGTGCAAATAAAACTAATAATTCTGGCACAAGACAAACAAGATTTTTTGAGGAGCGCGACAAGTTCATCTTTATTTGTTCCATTCTTGAAAGAGATGAGTTACGCTTGAATAAAACTTGGTTGAATTGCTAAAGGTAAACAAGTCTTTCGTAAGATAGCTGTTTGCTTGTAATTGTTGCTGTTAGTCATAATTCCCAAGATAAGAACAAAAAAAAAACAAAACTCTAACATGAATATGCTACCAATGGCTTTGGGAAGTAAAATTGTTAAAAATATTGCGTCGACAGCTGAAACATCAGTTTACTGAAAAATGATTTTTCTCTTGAGCTATACGCTAAACATAACGTCAGAAGAAGTGCGCTGTGTATTGGATCACTGAGCGATCCCAACGCCTTAATTCCGACTTAAGTTGTAACGTATATAACATGAGAGAAAACTTCAGTTATCTCAGACGTTGCGAATCTAAACAAGCCCGAAAAAGGAGAGAGTTCCTCTCCCATGTGCGCATCAAAAACAGAGTGCACACAATATATCGCTAGAATAACTATCACAAACCATCAGTGCTACATGAGCGCTTTCCATACGTCATCTTTTGCCTGTTGAGGTGGCGGACTTGTCCGTGCGCCAAGACCTACCTCACAGTGGGATGTTAGGCAAAAATATGACGTCCATGGTTCGAATACCACTGGACTCAAGCCCTTTCGCTCAATTTTTCAAACATCTGTTCTATCTCCAACCTGCCGTACAATGACGGGACTTTCAACACTTTCCCTGCGTATCTTTCATTCTAGCAAAAAAAACTTCTTTAATCACTCTTAAGAACTGTTTATCATTCAAAACCACCTTAACTTGGAAAATATCCTGACAAAACCAAATAAACTCCATAATGCTTTGATAAAACTACCATAAAACATGAATAAAACCAATTTGCATTTGCATTGTTACTTGGAACAGGATGATGAAACTTACGTCAAGGCAGACATTAAAAAGCTTCTTGGAAAGGAATTTTATACGGCAACCGGACGGAGAAAGTTCGCGAAGAAATATCAGGTGTGACAGGCCATCTGTACCTGTGGCTCGAAGAGCAACGTTTACATTGCGACCGGAACCGTCAATCAGGAAATTTATCTGAGCAAGTGCCTACAAAAACGTCTACTGCCTTTCCTGAAGCGACACAATTGTTCCGTTCTATTTTAGCCGGAGTTGGCATATCGCCATTATGGAAAAAAGGGCATGGAGTGCACAGTGGGCAAGAACTGATGAAAACTAAGGCAAAAATCTGTAACTTTTTTTCGCTTTTAAGCACGGCTTAGAAACAAAGCCATTTCCGCTTGGAAATTGTCTGATGAATCGAATGGATGTGATTTCAATCACCGCACGAATATGGTTGTGGAGTTATAAAGCTTATTTTACCCCACTTACCTTTATATTCTTGAATCATTTATAGATATCTTTGCTCGTAGTGGCTCAAGATTAACAAAATAGGACTAGTCCAACAAAATAGGACTAGTTCAACCACCGGACGGCTTTGTGAACAAATATATGGCTGATTTTACCCCACTTCCCTTTGTATTCTTGAATAGTTCATAGATATATTTACTCGGAGTGGCTTAACAAAGCTTTATAAATCCACAACCATTTCCGTGCGGTGATTGAAACCAGTTCCATTCGATTCCCCAGATAATTTTCAAGCGGAAATGGCCTTGTTTACAGGCCGCGCTTCAAAGCGACAAAAGTTACAGATTTTCTCCTTAGTTTTGATCAGTTCTTGCCCACTGTGGAGTGGTTTGCCAACAACGTTCAAGTGGTGCCCAAGGACAAGAACTCTCCCAACACGCCAGAGCTACGCCCAATCGAACAATATTGGGCCATCGTCAAGCGGAACTTTAAGAAGACTCAAAAAACTGTTGTGAGCGAGAAACAGTTCAAGGCAAACTGGCGTTCTGCGGCGAATAAAGTGGACGAGGAAACTGTCCAAAATCTTATGACAGGTGTTAATCAAAAGACCCGGCAATTCGCAATTGGTAAAAAGGACGCTTAGCTGAATATTTTTCCTGTATTCTGTATAAACTAAACTTGAAAAAGAAAAATAATTTGACTTATTGATAAAAACTTTAATCGACTCACACGCATTTTTGTTTCACCAAATTTTGATCGGAACACCTTTTAATATTCTAATAGTCTTAAAAAACTGATAACAGCTAACAATAAGTTTAAATTTTTTTTTTAGTACGGATAATGCCAACAACGGAAACTTAATAAAATTTAAAAAAAATGAATTTTCCGATAACTCATGTTGGTCTCGACCCATAAATGATTATTTATGTCTGTGATTATAAATTATTCATTGTTGGTGAAGAAGGAACATTTTTTTTGAGTTGATCAACTGACATTAGCACAGTTTTCAGATGTTGTCTTCTTATATGTAGTTTTTAAAGTTATTTGTATTGTTTTTCTTTTCAACCGGTTCAGCGTTTCACAACCGCATCCAATGAGGTCTTAAACGGGCGCAGAAGCCAAACTTGTCTTTCAAGGAATTTTGTATCTCGATTCGACCGAAGTGATAAAAGAACGCCGTGAATTAGATTGCAACATTTAGGTCTTTGGTCAGCTGCCTTCAAAGGATCACGTTGTACTCGAAGATTTTTTAGTTAAAAGTACACACCATGAAACAGCTTCATGAGGATCACAGCAAGCCGTTCTTGAAAACTGACGTGTTTTGTTTTTGCTGCGTCCTTTTCGCGGAAAATAATATCAAAAATACATTCGAAATTCAACCTAAACGAACAGTGAAATCATTAAATCTCCACGAGTTTTGTGTAAGATGTAGTGAATTTAATCGATTCCTTCCAAAAATTTGTGTTGTTCGGTATTTTTCTCCCGTTTTTTGTGTTTCGCTCCCGCACCCGGAGGACGAGTTAATAGCAGCTTAGTTGTGTTTGTTAGTGCTGTTAGTATTGTGCCACGCGGACATAAATGATTATATAAGAGTATTTTTCCGCTTTGTCGCGAGTGACTTGATGATTATAAGCAGTTTAGGAGTCGATATTGAGTCGCCTCATAGCGAGGGATTTTGATTGTTGGCAGTGTGTGGAGAAAGAATAAAGAAAACCAGTGCCATGTAGAAAACGGCCATTTGCCGGTCAGAAAAAAAACGAAGCTAACGCGCCGTCCAAATGAAGACTGAGCATCAGCAACAATATCCGGTGAGATCTTTCTGAATTTGAACGATACTGCTAAATACGTTTTTTTTTGTTTCTTTATTAAAGTGGCTTTCAGCCACCTGGGCTGGTTCGCCAAAAAAAACATTTCCTTAGTTGAAGTCAATGCTATAGAAACGTCAGATAATTATAATAGTTTACGAAAAGAAAATCAAATACGAAACAAAGCTTCGAAAGGCTTTGTGAATAAGCTTAGCTTAAGCATCGAAAGGCCAAAATTTTTAAAAACTTTTAAGAAGTCTTCGATACCGTTCTGAGAATTAAAACAAAATAGCGTTTCAAGACTTGAGATTATGACATGATTTTGAGGAACTCCAGCACATTAAAAAAATGCATATACCGTATGCATTACAAAAAATGGACCAATTTACTTACAAAAGATAATTGAATGGAACAAAGTTTCCCTGAATTCTATCTTTATTGAGCTTTCTTCAAAACTGCCTCGAAGCTTTGCCGAGCCGCCATGCAGCATTTGAACAATACCGTAGCCAAGTTGGATAGAAATATGGATTTCGGCATCTCTTTCTTGGTTTTGACTTCTTCGTTTTGGCCATGTAATTCGAGTTGATTTGGTGATTGTAAGGCTGTCAATTTTCAGGGTTATTGTATGAAGAATCGCTAAAAATCATTTCATTATTTTTTTAATGCATTCGTAAATTTTCACAAAACAAGAGTGACCTCAAAAGTATGTGAAAATTTGAAAAGGCCAAGACTGCTAAAAAAATAAAAGATTCTCTACACAGTTTGTGACAGTTGTAAAACAGAAAAGTAAATGGCTCTCAAAACCAATATATTAGAGAAAGCGAGTTTACTTTTTTTTCCGAAATAATCGTTTCTCATCTTGCTCCAAATAAAATACCCCCCCCCCCCCCCTCATATTCTTTATGCAAATTTTTGACAAAAAAATCCTCAATACCGAAAAAAAACAGACATTTATGAATGATCCTTACAGACATTTTGAAAAACTATCTGGCATCCCTGCGTACTCCTAAAAATGTTTGGGGCATTATTCATGACTTCATCGAACTTGTAGATTGACATGATCCCAACTCCAGAATACTTTGGAGGTCTACAAATATTCTATTCACATCATTCCATGATCTGCTGTCTGAATTCTATCTTGAACTTCTCGAGTATTTATAAATTTTCAGGACATTGTTGAAGCTCTATTGTGCCTTCAGAAGTCCAAGATCTTAGCTCCAGGATAGTTTCGAGAGCATTGAAAATATTCAATCCATTTTAGACGAACAAGCCATCATAAAGACTGTATTCGATGAAATTTGGACACACAAAATAGGTCACCAAACATTTTCCTTGAGCCCGATTCTTTTCAAACTTTCTGGAAATGACGTACTACTAAATGGTTAAGTTTTGACATTACTGGTTTATTGAACCTCTTCTCCCAACCCAAATGCCCGCACCTTTACCTTGACCCCTTTCATCAAATTTTGGGCAATGAAAGGACCGACTTGCTTACTTACTTTTAACCACACTTTCTTTAGTTCAAGTTCATTTTCTATCAGTTTTGGAGTTTTAACGAGCTTTGCCTTCTTGATTGCCCAAAATTTTTCAATTGGGCGAAGTTCCGGAGTGTTTGGAGGGTTGACGTCATTTGGTACAAAAACTACATTATTATCTTTGTACCAGTCTAAGACGGGCCGGGCATAGTGGAAAGATGCCAAATCCGGCCAAAACAGTGTCGGGCCATCGTGAGATCTCAAGAAGGGCATTTTTGGAGGCATTCGTCCTTCTAGATTTGTCCGTTGACGGTCGCAGAGTTGATGAAGGGCTGACTCATTTTGCCACATCCGCAGATCGCTTGCCAGACAAGGAATTTTTTGGCGAATTTCGACAGTTTCTTCTTCCGTACACTCTCCAGAACGGCCAACTTAGAGGTGGCGACGTAGTGTTCCTGTCCTGGCATTTGTTTGGTGTCGACTTTAATGTAGGTCTCATCGTCCATCACAATGCAGAACGGTTTTGTGAGCCACTCCCTGTAAAGTTTTCTTGCACGAGTTTTGGCCACCGAGTTCTGTTTATCGCTCCGGTTCGGTGCCTTGTGGACCTTGTACACATGTAATCCAGAACGTTCATTGTTTTCTGCACCTAACAAACTGAAACTTTCGCCTTTTTCGCAACATCCCTGATCGAAATGTTGGTATAACGCTTAAATTGGTTCAATACTATCCTGGCCTTCTCCGGATTTGATGTGCCACGTTTTTTGCCACTACCATTTTTCCGCTTGGTTGTCTTACGGTCCTTAAACGTTTTGATCATATGAGATACGGTTGAATGTGCGATTCCGAGCTGTTTCCCTATCCATAGATGAGAAGCGTTTGGGTTTTCGAAGTGAGTGGCCAAAATTTGTTGGCGCACTATTTCTTCATTCGAAGCCATCACTGAAATCACTCGACCGATTTTCACGAAACTCATTACACAATTGACACAACACAATGAAAAACATTCAGTTAAAATTTCAATAACTTTTACCCATACGCTAAATTTACGAAAAATTGCGTGTGTCCAAATTTCATCGAATACAGTCTTTATGGCTTTTTAGGGCACTGATGATATATTATGTCCACCGATAAAATGCGTATTAAACCACATCGAGTCAATGGACCATAAAGATCTTAACTTTAGGGAATTTGGGGAACTTAGAAGCCATTAGGATTCCAAAAAAATGCTTAGTTAATCATCAATTCAGACAAAGACTAATACAATCCATGCCATGATGCATATTAATCCAGAAAATATTTTTTGAACGCCACCTTGTAAGGAATTAATCAATAGTAAATACACAATTTGAAAGAAACATTCAACTTTCAGTGTTATTTAATGCACATAGAGGGAATGCTAGATTTGGCAGAAATGAACAGGATATATCATGTAAATTTAAGTCAGATAACGCCTGAATCTAGTCTGTTGTATGGAAGATTCCAAACATTGTTGAATGGCGTATGAAAGATTGCAAACAATTTCGTTGTTTACGCTCCCTTTGGCTTGTAATCAAACGAGAGGAAATTTTACGCGCTTGTTAAAATTCATTATTTTTATCCTTGTAGTGTATAGGCTCAAAGCTACAATGAAATCAAGTGGCTCTATGATTAGATTGCTACCGAAACATTTTACAAAACTCTGAACTCCGTAAGTTCCTATAGTATCCGTGCCCTTAGATTTTTAAGGTAAACTTATAGGAGGACTATAGGAGAAATTATCAACTTCACATTTCATCATTGAAAAAAAAAAAAACAAGGACGCAAACAGTGATTTCATGTAAACTTATGCCTTCTGAAATCGATACATACACAATTCGACAAAAGGTGTATCGGATTTAATTCAATTTTGCGTCTCTTTCAACTCATTCTTATGCTTAAACGACGCTTGCATGTGTCGTTCTCAGGGCACCGAAATTGACATGTTATTTTGATAGCTTGATGGAAAATTTATACAAACTTTTCATTTCATCACTTTCCAGTTAACCAATAAGCAGTGCCAAAGCGTCTTTACGGCAGCCTATCAAGCAATTAAATCGCCTTAAATGCAACATAAAACCCGTTTTTGGCCCAATATACGGCTGCTTTACTGCAATGCTATGATAATACTTCATTAATGCTATTTTGCATTCGATTACAGGCAACAAGCATTCAAATAGCATTTGAAATCCAACTTTACAACAGATAGCATTCAGGATGCTGATATAATGCTAATATAAAGCTGATTCAGATTTGGGGTTGATCTGCATATGCTGATGCTTATTGGTTACCTGGGTTTCTAAAAAATACACAACACAGAAACACTTTTTCAAACTATCTCTATTTTAATTACGACTTATAAACTTCTTCAGTGTCGAATGAACACACTGCCCCTTTTGCAAGGGTGCGTTCACCTTACCCGGGCTCAATTCACCCAAGATCCACATTATGAAATCACAAGTCAAATTCTATCCAAACCAAATGCCACCATCCATCAACAGATCAAAGAGCAAGCGAAGAGATTCCAACAGATCGAACTCTCATTAAACGGCGTTTCATAACCGTTAGTGGAAATCGATACCGCCAAATACCAGATCATTTCCAGCAGAAATACCGAACTGTTCCGTCGCTGACCAAACTTTGGAATGTTCCGATTGAGAATTTCAAGCAATCATTTCAAAATCCACCTTCGCGGTCGGTCAGTCAGAGTTACGATTCCGAACGCGCGCACGACCGTTGCGTGAGTTTTGGTGATAAAATTCGTAACCCTCGACCCTCCCTTCGGCCGGGACTTCCCGGCACATGCCCCAGACGGCAAAAACAATAACAAATGAAATGACTCGACGTCATGAAAACTAGTCCAAGGCTGACTCACGGTGCAACGATTCCGTCTCGTAAGTCTGAACGCGGCGCACGCCAGCCAGATAGGGACGAGTCAGTTACAAATCAACTTACTTGATTGCACTTTAGTGTTTTTGTGTAATAACACCACTAACAGGCTTCGAGGGTAACCATTTCAATAAGGGTGAAACACTGAAGAAGGTACCATTTAGGGCGACAAATGTTGAGTACCTCTAACGACATCCAAACGACGATGACGAGGTGGTCGGTGGGAACAAAAGTTCCGACAAAGCAGGGTGACGAACTTTCGCCTCGCTTGGAGATCCAGTGGAACTGTGGACCGAACGACTCTGACTGTGGAGGACAAATGGGGACCCCTTTGCACTTTGGAAGTGACACGACCAAAACCGGCGAGCTCCAGAATTGTAAAAATTCAATTTAGAGAAATAAAGTAATATGGGTTGTTGACGATTTTGAAGCGCTAAATGCGTCGTAATAAGTATGGTAGCAACTGCAGCAGCAGCAGCAGCAGCATGAATAGTCGAGGCGGCATCCATCGAAAGGTAAAAGGTCCGCTGCCTCGGCTAGTCTTGTAAGCATTACTGTTTTCTCGCCATGCGTGCATTCCTAGTTGTGTGACGCCTAAAATGGATATTGCACAGCGTTGTTTATTATTATTGCCAAGCAAAGGAAAGGTCCCAGAGCGGGCAAATGGCTTAACGAACGAACAACGCAGTTGTGTTCGATTAGTTGTAATTACAATGTATTTACAGGAGCATTAGCTGGATTGTGTCTTAATGTGACGAAAATGGGGAACCCAGCTATGCTCTTTATACACTCGTTGGTTTTGCTTTTTTACTGGAGTCGATCTTCGGGGCAGAACCGATTGTTGAATTCAGTAACAAAGGTACGAGCTTCTAAAAATCATTCACTTGATCAACTCATTTCTCCCCAGCGCTATAAAAAATTTCTGATATCATCATCAATTAGCAAGTTAATTTATGCGCGCTTAAATCACCCGTCAACTTCAATCTATCCATCCACCTTACCTTGGACCACAGGAATTTTTCGCAACTTTCTCGACCCGATGTCCGATTGCGTTCCTCAAAGTCGTAAAGCCCCTGTAAGTTCCCTTTGCTCTTCCTCCGCTATCAAATCAAGATGATCTTCATTGACACTCTGAGTGCCGCCAAATTGAGTCCAATTTTCGTAAGCAGTTAATTCCTCTTGAGCATGTCTCGGCGGGAATTTCACATCAAGGTCGCTCCCCATTCATTTACATACCCCTGACAAGCAACACGCCTGACCTGATTCCTCGCTTGAAATTCCAGCAGCTCTTATAATTAGATTACATTTACAGGTTATTAACTGTATCTCGACACCTGCGACCAAGTTTCCGCCGAGGCACCTCAGCCAGCCAATCAATTCGACCGGCATGGAAGCGGACGAGTGGAGCAATCCTCTCAAGCCTGACTGGGAAACAACGCCAACACAAACGGGCTAATCCGATCGTTTCGTTCGTTTCGATTCGTCCAGTTAGATCTTAATCAGCGATGGATTTCTCCCGCACGGACACACACACATACACTCGAACACTTTGCTCCAGAGCGCGTGTGACGGGTCTCTTTCCACGCTTATCTCGACCAGATTAGAGCCGTTTACTGTCTCCATCAATCAATCAAAATCTTTCGCCTGCACGGACTCGGACTAGGGCTGAACTGGAGTGGACATATCCGGACCACGATGTAAGGTGTGAGCCGGATTCGAACGGTGATGCTGACGCACACGCCACTTCTTCCCACACAGTCAGGTACCTGGTTCGGGAGCTTAGAGAGTAATCGGGTCATTTATTGATGCCCCCCTAGGGGACTTCTAGGCAAGTCATATTTGTCACAGTTGTTATAGTAGATAAATATAGGTGGGGTAGAGAAGTAAATTAGCTTGTTTGCTCAATATTTGGACAGTTATAGGACAAATGTCGTAGGGACAAAAAGTCGAAAGTAAAAAATGGCGAATGAACTAGAAATCGAATAGGTCACAAATGGTCAAAAGTTCGAATAAGGAATGTATCGAAAGCTATCCACGTACATTTGCATTCTACGCGTGTATTTGTGATGATTTTAATGTGTTCATCATAGCAGGCTGTGCGTTGGACTGTAATAATTCGTTTGTTTACTTGTTTGCACGGTTTTAATTCTTCGTTTTCAAAATGTCACGCAATGAAAAAGACGAGAAAATTAAGTTTTTGGACTCATGACTACGTGAAAATGGTGTAACTATGCTACAATTGGCGCAGCGCTTCGTAATTCATGACGTGAGTGTAAAATCCATCATAACCAAGTTTAAGGAACTTTGTTCTTTGGAAGAACTGCCAGGAAGAGGCTAAAAAATCCGGACCTTCCAACCACAAAATGGATCAGAAAGTGGTAGCTCTAATTCGGAAGAACAATTCAATGTCGATACGTGATTTGACCAATAAAGTGGGAACCAGTGTAGAATTGGTACAACGTATTAAGAAACGGAACAACCTGAAGACTTACAAGAAGAAGAACATCGCCAAACAAAGTGCAGAACAGAAGCAACGTACAGCAACAATTCCGTCGTAGGGGAGGGTGTAAGCGATGCAAAGAAGAAGTTGCTGTCTTTATAGAAGCATAGAACCCCTCCACTGTTTTGACCGGATTTAGCATCGGTACATTTCGCCAAAACAACTTTCAATAGGTTCACGGATAAGGGTATAGATTTCGATGAGAAGGCATCAATACGCCGAATTGCCCTTAGCTTCGGCTCATTGATTGCTATTGGGTGGTTGTGAAGAGGGACTTCAAAAAGACTGGTAAAGCAGCTGTGAATATGCAAGAGTTCACACAAATTTGGCGTGCAAAAAATATTATAAAACACTTGTCCGGAACTTAATGAAAAGTGTGCGATGGAAAACTTTCAAATTCGTGAAGGAATAATATTAATTTAATCATGTCTTCACGATGTTCAAGTTTAATCCCGTCCAATAAAATATCATCCATTTGTTTGAATAAAACATCACTTTTTAGTCTTCTCTAGCGCCATCATTGACCGAATCTCAAACTGCTTCTTTTGGAAGTCCTCGATATTATGTACAACTTACCTGAGATTTAATATTTCTAAAAAATCAGCATTTAGAGATATAATATATGAATTTTCGTCGTTCTAGGTGAGTTGCAACTTTTTCTAAGTGATGCAATATTCAAGTGTGTGTTGCAATACTTTTTGGTGTGAGTCGATTCCAATGACTGTTAGTGTAGGTGAGTTTCCAGAACCTTTTCCCTGGGATGGCGTGCATGAATGCGAACATCATTGTTGTACCATCCTTCACCGAACTGATCATCTGCTCTCATGATCCTTCTATGTAGTGGTAGGGAGTTGATGAGAAGAATAGCCATGCGTTCGCATTTGTGTAGGTGATCACGCAGCTCTCCTTTGTTGTTCTTTCAGCAAGTTGTAAGCCTTTTAAAAGCAAGCTTTGCTGGATCTCCCTCGTGAAATGGATCTTCTGATGGCCCTAACTCACGATTGGTTAAACAAATGACAACTGCAAAAACGTATTTTAGACTGAAAGCTGATGCTAGTAGAGGGAAAGAGATCGACGAGATAATAATGTAAGATTCTCACCACGAGCTCAGATCGAATGTGATGAAATCGAGGCGGAAGACAAATTTATATACCTGAACTTAGTGGTGATCACTGATAACGGCTCCAGCATAGAGATGAAAAGGTGCATTATGGCTGGCAACCGTGATAAATTTTAGACTCCGAGGGACGCTAAGATCGAACAACGTTCGTCAAACTTCAAATTTGTCCATCTAAAAGACATTAACTAGACCATTAGTTAGTCCGATAGATTGCAGAGGCTGTATTCAGTTGCAGCCATCCTGGCCCAAGGCTGATTGGTAGGGCAAGTAAGGTGAACAAGTTATAGACAATATCGAGGTAATCTGTTCTGAATTATTCAAAGGTGGGCTCCAAATAATGCATTCGACATCTCAACTCTTGGCATTGAAAGGAGTTTTAACGGTGTAACCGAGGGATTAAATATCAATCCAAAAAAAAAACGACAATCGTACCTTTTACTAAAAAACGGATAATCTCCTTCACTGATCTTAAACTAGAAGGCGTTAAACTGTCTTTATCTTCAGAGGTCAAATGTTAAGGCGTAATTCTAGATAAGCATCTTTGCTGAAACAGTCATATCGTCCAACAAATACGAAAGGCAACCAATGCCTTCCGGATCTGTAAAATTACTTTTGGGAGTAAGAAATTGGGCCTTCAGCCTAACATGATTCACTCGATATATTCAACTATAGTCAAGTCCAGAATCACGTATGCCTCGCTTATCTGGTGGCCGAAGACTAAACAGATAAAGGCTCAAGAGAAACTGAACAAGCTTCAAAGGCTTGCTACTATCTCTATGACTGGGACAATGCATAGTACTCCTTCAAAAGCACTAGGTGCTCTACTCAACATTCTTCCTGTAGATCAATTTATACTACAGGATGCAGAAAAAAATGCTCTCAGGCTCAAACGGTCCATGAATTTCTTCGATGGAGATTGGACACTTGAGTATCCTAAAAGAGTTTTCGATATATCCTTTATTATTGATAAGAGAAGATTGTATGCTTAGGAGAAACTACTTCAATCATAAATTCACAGTCCATGCAGCTACTCGTGCTGATTGGGAAAAAAGAGGTTTTTCGTCCGGGCTCAACACTCTTCTATACAGATGGTTCAAAGCAAAATAGTTTGTTAGGGGCTGGTATAACTGGGTCTGGGATAAACTTGAATGTGACAATGGCAAAATATCCCACAGTATTTCAAGCTGAAATATATGCCATATTAGAATGTGCATCAATCTGTATGTGAAGAAATGCAAACATATGCATTTGTTCAGATAGCCAAGCAGCTATGAATTCTCTAAAGTCAAAAACATTCATATCTTAACTGGTGTGGAAATGCGCACAATTTTTAAAGCAATTGTCCTGTCGCAACATGGTTAACCTTTATTGGGTTCCTGTTCATTGCGGAATTGAAGGAAATGAAAAAGCTGATCAGTTGGCAAAAATAGGGTCATCCATGCAATTTATAGGGCCCGAACCATTTGTTGAATTATCTTCTTGCGCCTTAAAAATGGAACTGAAGATCTGGGAAAAGGAAAAAAGTGCAGGCTAACTGAAATAGTACCTCCAATGGCTGGCAATTCAAACGGTTAATTACGCCTAACGCTTATCATACGCAAAAATTACTTAAACTTTCGAAACACGGCTTAAGCACATACACTGGTTTGATAGGAGGACATTGTCCGAGTAAAAATCACCTGAAAATCATCGGTAAAGTTCATGAAGATAAATGCCGCTTTTGTGGATTAGAAGATGTACTTGACACACAATCACACTAATGCAAAAAGGGTACCTGACATCAAAAGTTTTTAACTGTGGAAGTGCATTTACAGGGTGCGGCAGAAAATAATGCGAAAATAATCAAACTTGAGTATTGTGTTAATTCGTGTAGCTAGTGACTAATTTCTGTCGCAAGTGTATTTGTTTATGTATACTTGTGCTGCATCCAAACATTCTATTTGTTTTATTGCAAATTCGTTAAAATGTTCGCGAAAGAAGTGATCACCATGTTGCTCGCCCTGAAGAAGCCGAAAAAGATTGCCAAGGTGGTAGGGTGCCATTTGGCAACAGTTTACCGCATAAAAAAGTCCCTGCAGAATGGTCCTAATAGGCGGAAGCCGGGAAGTTGACGTCCGCGCTTTGCACGCACGCCAAACGTGATCAAATCGGTCCGTACAAAAATTGCTCGCAACTTGGTGCGTTCCATAAGAAAACTTGCAATGGAAGCCAATATTTCGGAGAAATCCATTCGGTGAATCGTCAAAGAAGACCTGCATGCATCTTTCAGAGCCAGAGTGAAACGCCACTTGATTACGAACCGGGTCAAGGAACTACGAGTGACTCGTTCCAAGAGATTGATTTCCTTGTTGAAGAAGGAAAAAATGATAATGATGTTCTCCGACGAAAAGCTTTTCAGCATCGATGCTGTGGCCAACAACCGCACGGACCGGTTCATTTCACAGCAGAAAATGGAGAACGTTCCGGAAAAAGTGAAATTGAAATTTCAAACCAAACATCCGGCTGGTGTCATGATGCTTGGCTTGGGGGCGTCCAACGGTTTGAAAATGCCGCATGTTTTCATTGATGCTGGAGTTAAAATCAATACCATGGTGTATATCAGTATTTTAAAGGACCAAGTGCTTCCCTGAGTGAAGACCAGGGGTTGTCCTACACGTCCAATCGAACTCAACAATGGTTGAACGATAACATGAAGTTTTGGCCGAAGGATGTGTGGCACCCTAGCATTCCAGATCTTAATCCGTTGGATTGTTCGATTTGGGCATATGTTGAAGCACGAGCCTGCAAAACATCACACCCTAGTGTGAAAATCCTGAATTCAACCATAACACGCACATGGCAGTCAATGACGTCTATATAAGGTCTGGGGCAACGCACTGCTTGCTTGTATTGGAAGCAAAAATAATGTAAACATTGCTGAGCCGCCGAGTGATGACGTAACACTATTGAACTTTCTATAGGCGGGCATAGGTTCAGATCAAAAAAATCGGTTCGAACGTTTATTATAATGCTGAATTGTGGAAATAATCATGATACAAATGGCCATTATTGAGCAAAGCATTTTTTCCCGATAACATGGATTATTTATAGTGAATTTAACTGAGGTAATTGAATTTTTGCCACACAAACTTTCCAACGCTGAGACTTGACAATCGAGTAGCGATATAGAGCCAATTTTCCATCATCGGTAGATTGGAATCGGTTGAAAAATAAGGTTTTATAGCGCATACAATAATCAATCACGGAGCGAACGATTCAAAATAAATAGTATGACGTAGCACTTTGCGAGCTTTTGTGTAGCGTGCGCAAGGAATGCAGTGGTATTAGTGTCATAAGCGAGTTTTGCTCATTTCACTAATATTGTTGTGGCTACTGCGCCAGACCTTATATAGACGTCATTGCATGGCAGTCAATGTCGGAGGACTACAAAAGGCATGCTCTGGCTTCCGGCGTCGGCTCGAGGAGTTATTAGTAAAAATGGAGGACACATTGAATAAATTTGTTTAAAAGGACTAAATAAAGATAACTACACTCGAAAATGTTGATATTATTGCTTGAATTAGTTGAAAATGAGATTTGAAAGAAATAGAACAAATTTTCGCATTATTTTCTGCCGCACCCTGTAGAGTCAATTCAAAAGCATTTGGGATGGACACAATTTCCCCTCCCTTCATATGACACACGTTGCTTGTTGATCAACATTCCATCATTGAAAGAGCGTCGAAATTATGATATGGTCTCATTTGTCAACGACCTTGTTTCGCAACGAATAGATTCTACTGAATTAATGTCAAAATTAAACTTTTAAGTGCCTACACGACAACTACGTAATCGTAATTTGTTGGCTTCAGATCATCATGGTACAAATTTTACTAAATTCGTACCATAAAATCAGATGATGAATGCTTATAATCAACATAGTGAAATGATTGACCTTAGTATGCCTCGTACAAAACTACACTGAAAATTTATTTTCGTAAAGTAGCTTTCACGCGCTTCGTAAACATGAATTTTGTACATAGTTAAAATGTCTCGTATATTGTTTGAAACATTCATAATGCTTTTTATCTGGTGAAATGCTATCATTACACCTTTTTGTAAAATGCACAAAATGAACTTCGTAATGACCAGCCAATCGCTGCTTCTCTTTTATATCACACTCATGCACGATGATGTTTCTGCTGGTATGGGCGGAAATAATTTATCTATCCCAAAATTAAAATCAAAGCGCTGTCGTGAGCTATAAGTTGATGCTCATTAATCAAGATTGTTCTCACTAGTCAGCGTGGCCTAGTGAGATCAACCACGGATTTAAAATCAGTTCTTTCCAAATATTCAGGTTTGAACCCCATGTCTGAAATAATAAACAAAAAAAAAGCAAGAAAATTCAACGTGATTGCGCTTTTTTTGTCAATTACATTTTGAGTCGATAAGGTAGATCTGTCAGTCCTTCATGCAACCACAAAAAAACGTTTTTTAATTTGTGACAAAATATTCGTACCCTCTCAAAACTGCCTCTCTTTCATTTGTATTTCTGTCCCTTTTTTCTCACGGAAAAGTTACTCAGTTTTCGTAAAAAGTGGAACAACTCATCAATTGAGTTGTTCCACTTTTTACGAGAATTGAGTAACTTTTCCGTGAGAAAAAAAGGAACAGCAATTCAAATGAAAGAGAGGCTGCTTTGAGCGTGTAGCTCTTTGCATTGTTTCCGTACAATATACGAATGTTCTTTCTGTGTCAACAAACGCTTCTTGCTTTTGACAGTTGCGCGTGCAATTGATTACGAATGTATCTTCATAAAAAGAACAAATCAGTTTTGTCGCTGAAAACAACGAATGGATTAGTGAGTATCACTTTCGATTTTGTAAAATAAACTTAAATTAACTTTCAGTGTAAATCATATTTTAATACATTTAGTAATTATAGGATTTTAGAACATTAATGAAGTCTACTTTTGATTGTTTGACGAAATAAATAAATGAATATAATAAATAGCGAGGGAGCGTAATGACTGCGTAGAAATGGTAACAAAAGCTTCCTAATGCATTCTTCACGACAAGTTTCCTTGTTTGCTATCCCGGTAGTAATGAGATTCTGACTTGCTCAACCACAGCTGCATGCTCCTCTACGCCGTTCCATTGCATGACAGTGTAATAAGACATTTCGGGAAGCTGCTTAAGGACATACACGATGGAATCCCCTTATGGCAGGAGCGATGGCTTCCTCATCCACACATGCACACTTTGGGTTTGCTCAACAAAATATGCCAAATTAATCCACTTACCTGCAGTGAATCATTGCCATACTGCTAATAGGACAGCAGAACACAATATTTAATCAGTTCACACTGTTTATTTCACTGAAAACACTCTGAATTGATCAACTAGTGCTCATTTCCACAGAGCAGGTAATTTTTCGTCGTCTTTGTTTACCTTTTATAAGCCAGGATCTGCCTATTATTTTCTCACAAAAAACTGTATTTCCACTTCCCGTAGCCACCAGAACACTATTTACGTTCACTGAAAGATTGATTATCATCGCGCTATTGAAAACAGTGGACGAAAAATCTGTTTAATTAACGAAAATGGTGCAAAAATTCAGCAGCCGGTCTCAAAACTGCGCGTTTTGCTTTTTCTAATTTACACTCAGCTGTTCGTAGCGTAGCAGAGCGAAGTGTTGTCAGCAACTGCCGCGTCTTACTAAAAGAACAAAAGCGGCAGTTTTGCGTGAACTGTTTAAAAAAGTGATTAAAACTGCTGTTGAGCCCTTAACTTGGACATTTTAAAACCCCTGGAATAGTGGTTTTAGCTCACCGTCAACTGTTGGCGAATTTCAAAGACAAATAAGTTCCGGAGAAGAATCTGTCGGAAAATCTTCTGACATTACACATAACGTTACCAAACCTAGCCCAATGCCGGTTTTGAGAATCCCGGTCATACTTCCGAATCCAATGGTGAGTTTAGTTTTTGATTAGCTTTGCATTTGTTAGTTTGCATATTTACTTTCTTGTTTCGAAAGTAAAGGAAAAACAGCTTTTATTCACTGCTTTTTCCTTGAAAGCTGGAGCGAGGGGTAGTGGAGTTTGGGTTGACTTGACCCTCTCATCCCTTGAAAATTTTCCAGTATTTGAAATTAAAAAAAGGCCACCTGGATCCCCCCCCCCCGTTTTCGAAAAAGCATGAAAATAATGGTTTTCATTTTTTCATTTATTTCATTTTTATTCTCTGATAAGAAACGTCCAAACAGAGTTGTATTTTTTCACATTTGATTTTCAATTCAATCAAGTAATCAAGTGTCCCCAGACTGAGCTTTATACCTGGTATCAAATTAATCAAAATTGGGAAACTCACAATCGTTCTACTAATATGCTCAAAAAAAGTTTTTAAAAAAAATAGTGTTCAAAAAAAGTGAAAGTAATCAAAATTCTTCAACCACCGGATTAATAAAATGGTTCCAATTGACTCTAAGTATTCACAGCATTCAGCATCTAGATTTTGACTCATTTCGATTGAATGTGTAAATAGTTATTAGCTAACTCCACTATAATAATACCTTGTTTCAAGACGAATCGTTTAATGAAATCGTCTATAAATTATCTGTTCTCGATTTAACATAACGCGGGGGAACAAGTCTTCACAGGAATAAAGTCTACCCAGTTACCCAGTTAAACTATTGAAGGTATTAACTATAAATTTAAAAAGATTTTTTTGCCTTTTTTTCTTCAAAGAATAAGGAATTACAGAAGAGCTTCAATTTGCATGCCAAAAAAAAAATGCCAAAAAAAAAAATTATGAATCATCAATGAAAAATTGGATTAAAATTATTATAGTGACGATCTCACTTTGTTTTTGAGGTAAGTACCCAAGTAAATTCGAAGTTCTTTCAAATAAGGGATCATTATTATAAGTTAACAACTTTCAAGTTGATTCCTGTGAAAAAAATAACAAAAATCTGGCAATCGAATGATATTATCGTTGGTTGTCAGAGTTCAGTATGATGTGAAAATGTCCCTGGAATCAATTTTCAAACTGCAAAAATCCCATATATTATCGCAGATGCGCAATTTAAAACATTTTAAGTACATTTTATGTATCAACCATCTAATCAACGACTCATCCGTTAGTTTATGATTCAAATTACAACGGAACATTAACGTTTACGATTCAACAATATTTGTATTCAACAATATGTATGTATGGCTTAATATTTAGCTTGCTAATAATGCCCCTGACTTCCAGACCTTTGAAAAGGATTCTTATTTTGAGGTTTCATGCATTTTGAAGAATTTGAAAATTTAGGGGAATAATTATATGGATGTACTATTCACAAAGAAAAACTAAAATTACTGGCAACCACGACCGTTTTCTTCATGATGCACCAATACTACCACATACGAGCTAAAAAGGGTTTGTACTACTACATGCATGTTGAAGACTGAGGATTCGAGGGAGTTTCACCTTAAAGTCTTCCAGCACATAAGTTTCATCGTCCATTATCACGCAGGAACCTCGTCATATATTCGCGATACAACTTGCCAGCCCGGGTTTCAGCACTCACATTCTGTTTATCATTACGGTTCGGTACAGTTTTCACCTCGAACGACTTCATACCTTGTCGGTGATTGGAACTATGTACGAAAGTTGGGGACATTTCTTTTTTTCTAGCCACAGTACGTACCGAAAGATTTGGTCTCTTCAACAATATTTGCTTCACCTTCGCGTCCTTCTGGTGGTTCCTGAGATCCGTTTTTGTTCTGCTCTCAGCCTTACTGGCAGTTGTCAAACGTATATCGAAAGATTTAAGAACGTTATGGACAGTGCTTGCAGGAAAACCAAGCTTGTTTGCAAGTTTCCTTATTGACAGATCCGGATTTTCATGGCGACCGCACACAATTGCTTCTCGCACCTGCTCTTTTTTCAACGCCATCTTCGATCTAAACACTTGTAGTATCACCAAGAATTGATTTTATGTCAGTCTGAAACATATTTCACGTGTTGATGAAGTATTTCCAGAGATATACGTATTTAGGGGTGTCCAGATTTTGTCGCGAACAAGCCATATAAACTTAACCTTACCTGTTTTCTCAAATAACCTATGACATACTGTCAATTTTTTCATCTTCCTTCTCCTTCTGTCAAAGAGGTTGTGTTTACCAACATCGGGACACTTCTCTCTGTCAAGGAGCATTACTTATCATCTCCTAAGCATCCTATCTTACCGAGGTTACCACTACTTCTCCGTCTTTCCATCGGAGAATTGTTTTTTTATTCGTATATATTCTGCAATTTCACAAGTTTTTTATCAACTATATTTACCATATTTACCGGCTGCGCGATTTTCGTGACCTGATCGAAGTTCCCAGCCTCGATAATGTCGATTCAATGTTACTGCTGCTAATGGTCTGTTACTGTCACTGTCATCTTAACATTTCCTTCACACAAACTCTATATACTTCACAAACTACTGTTAATGTACCAATAGAAAATTCAAAACCAATGAATTTCATGTGAAACTGCATCATAAGCTATAAAAATTACACGATTTTCTATATATTCTACTCTTAAAGCCCAAACCACCCACCAGTTGGCGTCCATAATAAATAGACCAATTTCCCCGTATAATAGCTATTTGCAAAACATCCATCCACATTGCTTTCAAACATTCCACCACAAGAAGGGTCACAAGTGCCATTAGTCTAAGATGTGAGATTGCCACCCAGCTTCACTCCGATCGGCGATTTTCCTGCCAAGCAGGACCGAAAGCAATGCTGCTAATAGAGCTAGAGTCCACTTCTCCTCAATCGATGGCTGCAGAACGTACCTACCCGGTAAGTATAAATAATAAACAGTTTGATACCCAGCGCCAATTGATTCGATATTTTGTTTTCACTAAATGTTTCGTTATTAATCAACCATCCGCGGCCGTCGACGACACACGGCGTGGACCGAGGAGCGTTTTTCGCGATCCATGACCTGCAGGTGCGAGCGTGGGGTGGTTCTTTGCAGGCCATCAAAGGCAGATCGTTGGTTGTGAAGTAGGACCTCCCTACACTTCCCTTCGCTAATAGAACTTGCGTGCCATTGGCAGCCGCTTTTTCTCGGTTCATTATGCGTATTCTGAACAGCGAGGGCCACCAGCTTCCAGCAGCTCATCTCATCTTGTTGCGGCTCGATGGTGGCGTAATCTACGCGCAGGCTCATATGGCTACCAGTTGAATCCAGAGCGCAAGCAATAGATAGCAACCAGACACATGATGGATGATGCCAGATAGGACACCCCGAGACTTGAGTGGCGGTGGCGTTGATTACCTCTGCACGAACCTGTGTGTGCTGTAATAGGCAGCTACCGAGGCAGTGAAAACGGGACCCCAGCCAGAGGATGATCTCGGCAGGCGCTCATTTTTGATAGAGGTAGAAATTTTAATGGTCACCATGGTCATCGACGATTGACCACAGCTACTGGGTAATAACTCACACCTTCTCTGCTCTATCTCTGCTGTGTGCCGGTGTGAGGCCGGGTGATCGAACCATTATCCGTTCGCTGACCTTGATGCCCGAGTGCTCGAGATTAAGAATGCGCCTACCGGTCGGTTGGTGATGATGATGATGGTGTCTGGTCGCAATGCGGCACCTGAAGAGCAGAGAGAGAGAGAGAGAGAGAGAGAGAGAGTCGAGGTGTTAAAAGGGAATCTCAAGCATTTCTTCGCCCAAGATTGCAACTTCCTCTTGAATCTTCGATCCATTAAGGGCAGTCTTTTTGCCCATTAAGATTCTTGATTATCGGCCGGAGTGCGGACTCCCATCCTCGCTACCGGCCGTGACTGCCAGATGGATGGATGGAACGAGTTTCATTTTTCCTGCAAGTACAGCTTTGTGACCAAAAGTCCAATATATCCTTCCGAAGATGTGACGCTCGCTGATGATGGCGAAATAATGAAGGAGAAAAAAGTGCGCAGTACGACGAGTGAGTGCGCGCGCGAAAAAGATGAAATGCAATAAATAAAGATTCAATCGCTCATTCATTGAATAACTATTAATCACCTGCTGGCCGGGGTCAGCGAAGAATCTTTGACTGCTCCTTCCTTTCATCTTGAAGTCGCACCTTGTTGGTTTTTAAACCGCGCTGATTGCAGCGTCCAGCCTGATGGAAACAACCGCTTTCGGAGCTGGGATCGTGATTATTTTTTGGCTTGAAAATGTCCCTAGAGTTAATTTGAAGTCGAATTTAGGAACGGTCTTAGCAACGCAAATGAGATGTGAAGTTTCAAAGTTTCGGAAAAATCCAACCACCAGCTCGAAAGAGGTCCATCCCTTCGTCAAAACCGACTTCTTTCGCGTGCTCGTTAGCCCCCAACCTCGGGACAGCTTGGGACGACTGGCTTGACCGTAATGATCGGTTCGGTAAGAGCTTCTGCCTCTTTGTTCAAGTCATCATCAACAGCATCAACAGCAGCAGCATCATCGCCAGACAACCGTAAGCTTTTCACGCCGTTGATGTCGAAATAAATGGAAAGCAGAAAAAAAAACATAACCTGCAAGCTCCAAAAGAAAAGTTATGAAACCACTTCACATGCAGCGAGGTTGCGATCGGATGCGATCAGGATACTTACATTGTTCGAAAATGCACTTGATACGGAATAAACACACACACACTCCATTGGCTACAACAATGTTTGCTCTGAGACAAGATCTTCCGAGCCTTCTCCGGAGTGGCTCTAATGAACCTTTCTGACGTCGATCAGGAACTTCCAAAACTCTGCAGTCGAACAATGAAGGAAATGGTTTCACACGCTTTTTTCCTCGCAAACTGTATCCGTACCGATTGACTCTGGCAACAGCAACCAGACGATCGATGATTTCATCGAGAAGACCGGGTGGCTCTAAAGTCAACCGAACGGACAGGTATTCGCGGTGTAATAATAAATATTGATCGTGCGTCGATTCGAGGACCGTGTGTTTAAAGTTAATGCGATTTTAGCATTGACATCAATGCCGGGCTCACCAGGCTTCCTCAAAAGGAGGGAAAGAGTGGAGGCAATCCGTCGCGCTGCTGCTTGGTTGGGTTTGAGGCACCTTGCGTGTGTAGTTACTGGAGGCTTGAAAAATGCGATGCTTACGTCTTGGCTTGGTGAAAAATGGGTTGTTTTCCCTAGTCCTGAGCGCCGGATCGACGTTTGAGGGAGGTGGAGACTGAAGCGGATTGTGGTTGACGTTGATAAAAACCTACAGAGTGGTCTCAATTCCTCTTGATCGAATTGATTGTGTTAAAATTGGAACACATAAAACTATTAGCCACACATTCAATTTTAGCAATTGTCTTAAAAATTTTTCCGAGTATCAAATATAACAATTTTGTATACTACAACTCATGACTTCTCTTAATCCAAATGCCCTCCCTTGCACCTACTTAAAATTTTGGTAAGAGTTTCGAAGGTGATACGGTCAAAATTTGGTCAAGGGAAAACGCGTGTAAATCGGTGAAATCGTTTATTTAAAAAATCAAATTAAATTTCTTTTTCAAGTTCAATTAGTATAAAATTCAGGAAAAATATTCAGTTAGGCTTCCGCTTTTCCAAATCCGAATTGCCGGGCCTTACGCTTGACCCCTGCCATCAGATTTTGTACAGCCACCTTGTCCACCTTCTTCGCCGCAGAAAGCCAGTTTGCCTTGAACTGCTGCTCGTCCTTAGCAGTTTTTTGGTCTTCTTTAGGTTCCGCTTGACAATAGCCCAGTATTTCTCAATTGGGCGGAGCTCTGGCGTGTTGGGAGGTTCTTGTCGTTGGGAACCACCTGCACGTTGTTGGCGGCGTACCACTCCATGGCCTTTTTACCGTAATGGCAAGATGCCAAATCCGGCCAAAACAGTACGGAACAACCGTGTTTCTTCAGGAAAGGCAGCAGACGTTTATTCAAACACTCTTTCACGTAAATTTCTTGGTTGACGGTCCGGAAGCTATGAAAATGCTGCTTTTCAAGCCACAGGTACAGATGGCTTGCCAAACCAGATATTTCTTTGCGAACTTTGACAGTTTCGTGATGGCTTGAAAATATCTGCTACCTTTCCCCTTCCTTTTGCCGTATAAAACTCCTGTCCCGGAAGCTGCTTGTAGTCGGCTTTGACGTAGGTTTCGTCGTCCATTACCACGCAGTCAAACTTCGTCAGCATCGTCGTGTACAGCCTCCGGGATCGCGCTTAGCCGTCGTATTTTGTTTATCATCGCGATTTGGAGTCACTACCTTCTTGTAAGTCGATAGTCCGGCTCGTTTTTGGCTCGATGCACGGTTGTAGACGATACGCAGCTTATTTGCGGCATCTCGGAGAGATAGGTTAGGGTTTCGCTTGAAACTACCGGCAACTCTCTTTGTCGTCTCAGCGGCTTCCGGTTTTCGATTTCCCCCGATCCAGACTTCCTGGCTGTCGACAAACGTTCCCCAAACACTTTAATTACATTTGTAACGGTTGATTTGGCAACTTTTAGCGATTTTGCCAACTTTGCGTGCGAGTAGCTCGGATTTTCGCGATGCGCGAGCAAAATTTTGATACGCTGCTCTTCTTGCTTGGACGGCATTTTGACAACTGAAGAGTGAATTCCAAAATCAAAATAGGAGCAACATTCTACACACACACACTTCAAAATGAGGGGTGTTCAGGTTTTAAATGCAAAAATTGAAAGAAATACGTCAAGTTGATATTGACCAAATTTTGACCGTATCGCCGCTACAGCCATCATGTGATATAAACGATTATAAAAGTAATGGTATCTTCCGACATCATGACCCGCTTTTTCCCTAATGTGCCGAACAAGGACGCAATTAACCTTCTAGAAAGATTTGCTTAAAAAAGGGGATGATACAACAATGCGGATGTTCTTTAAGCTGGCTCGACATTGCATGGAAGAACGCTACTTTCAAAGGTTCATTCTATAATCGACTAAAGAGGACCACTCCATCATCTCCCGTCCTGAAACCTCTATCCTCATACTTCTGTGAACTGTTTATGGCGGAATTGAAACAAACCTTGAAGAAAAGGACTTCTTAATAATTGATTGATTCACGTCGACGACAAATCAAAAATTTCACACAAAAACATTATAAGATCACTCAAGAAACGAAGAAAAAGGATGGTAAACTTGCATTCCTCGACGTTTAAGTACAGAAAGAATCATTGTCATCATCGCCTTAGGGTTGAAATCTTCAGAAAACACAAACGCAGGGCATCCCATACACTTCAGCCACTGCTACCATAAAATGACCACCTTCCACCACACTGACCAACCGTATGTTGACCAATCTTCTCAATAAAACCGGAAAAGCCAAAGAATTTTGCTGCTCTTCAAACATCAAACTGAATGGTCACGAAAGAAGGAACAATTCAAGCGATCATAGGAAATCGTGAACATCCCTCTCGATTCACCTGAAACGTGTACCCGTTCCTTTTGACAAAGACATTACACAAGGACTGAAATCCCGACTTAGAGAATTTGGTTTAGACTCAGATTTTTTCAAGTAGGCACAAACAATTGCCATCGTTGTTAGGCTCCACCAACGATTCAGTACATAGTTATAGTTATAGATAGCAAACGAGGTATACAAAATACAATTGCAGCAACATATGTGTAGGTCGGAAACAAAAATAATCTTGCGCCAACACGGTTCAAAGAGCATCTAGCAGGTGACTAAGGCCGTCAAACGGAACGAGAAAGGAATTTACATAACTTCAAATGAGCAGTTTCAGACATCTTCACGGAAAATCACGACATAACGAGGAATGACATCACAATCTTCGGACTACTTGAACATCTTCGAAATTAGACGTTGCTAATAAATCAACAAACAAACAAACAAACAAGACACAAATCTACTAAACTAAAGACCAACATGCTGGGTACACATGGCTCATGAACTTATTAAATAAGAACGACAACAAAGCTGACGCAGCGGAGCACCGCTGCTACAGAATAATAAGGTCCGGTATAGGAAAATTGCCATGTGGATAGTAAAAGGTTTCTTCGGCGGTGGTCTATTTCAACAACTCTATTACTTGATTTGCATCAGCAGAAACTTGAATAGAACCAGCTAAATTAGATAACTTTGCTTTCCCACGGTGTTGTATTTTTAGTTATTGCCCACCAAACATGTTATCCTGTCTATTATTCAACATCAGAGATCAGAGGTTTTCAGAGATCCACCGTTTTGCATAAAACTTTTGCAGACGACAGGAATACTTGCTCTTTCGTATGGCTGAAGACGAGTGTGTGAATGCATGCATTTAATATCCAAACGATAGATAATGCTGATTTGTAATTTGACAGCGGATAAACAAAAGTCAAAACGGAGAGGATTACGTCATGAAGATACAAAGGTCGCCGTTAAACGTCCCAGAAATTCGGGATACTTCTTAAGATTTTGGAGCACTCAAAAGTTTAGGAAACGTTCCAAGGATTTTTCCATAAGTTAAGGTGCTTCCAAGAGCCTTAGGGATCTTCCCAAAAGCTCGATAAACGTTCCAATAGTTCAATAAACATCCCAGAAGCTCAGGGTACGTAAGGGATTTGGTTGGGCAAAAATAGAGCCAAAGTTTGTATTTTTTTGTAAGAGGAATTAAAAAGCTTATACGAACTTATGGGTTTTGACAATTAAATTTGAATTTTATTTAAAATTTCAAAGAGATAAAAAATGTGAAAATTCAAAATAGCGGCTACAAATGGCAATTTCCGTAAGCCTCTGCGCGCAAGACATGGGCGACAACTTCAAGCCTGCGGCCTCTTGTATTGAACAAGAATCAAATCTATTTATCATTTCTGAAGATAATGAAATTTTCTACAGCTTGAATTAAATTTCAAGACCATTTAAACTTAAACTCATTGCAAAGTGATCATTTGAACATAAAAATTTAATTTTTTTTCATTTCAACCGTGTTCAAAAATAATAAATAATCAGTTATAAATGCCAACTTTATTTCAAGCCATACAACAAATTATAACCTTTCAAACAGTTATCTGGTGGAAAAATTGGATCAATAGTTCAAACCCGGGAGAAACAAGAAATTAGATTGAAAACATGGTTTCGAGAAAAAACGCGTTCAAAGTTTTGAGAGGCGGAAGCGCAACGCACGTGAGACAGGTGTGTTCGAGGAAGGCTGCCATTCAATAAATATTCATTGTATCAAAAAATCCTTCTGCACATATATTCTATAAATATGCTTGGCTTTCTTTTGCCATTTAGAATTAGAAAGATACAAGATTGAAAACGAGCGGAGGGCATTTGAACGGTGGTATCCGATCAGGCACCATAACCCCAACATCGGGAGATAATTTTTCACACGTGTTGGGCAGTATTGGGGAAACGGACACATCACAACTAGAGAACTAGAAAATAAGCAATAGGTAGAATAAGAGCCCGATCAGTTTGCATAACCTTTGTCAGTCAAGTTTCCCCCTATCCTGCGTGGTGGTATGGCCCAGGGGTTATGCAGCCGATCAGGCTCTTCATTCTACCTGTTGTATTTCTGGTTCTGGCTGATGTGTCCTCCAATGCCTTTGGCGCACGTGTGAAGAATTGTCTTTCCCCGATGGGCAGGGTGTATTAGCCTGATCAGGTACTACCGTTCGATATCTCCGCTCGTTTTCAATCTTATATAACTCAGTTGGGGCGCGGCGAAAGTACGCTGTTTATGGGGCTGTAATGTGGAAGGATTTTTGATACTTGATGAATCTTTTGTTGAGATGGCGGCCTCTCGAGGTACACTTCGATGAAAAGATGGCGCTCGCGGCTGCGCTCAGGGCTTGAACGCGTTTTCTCGAGCCATGTTTTTTCAGTCTGATTTCAGTAGTTCATTAGTGATCAATTTTCTCCGCCAGATGAGCTGTTTGAAGGTTATAATTTGTTGTATGGCTGAGATAGGGGTGTGACTATAAACCCCATTAATTTTTTAGTGCCTTGACGAATGAAAGGAATTAGGTACATGTTCAGATGATCATGAGGCCTGGTATCATTCAATTCAAGTAAACCAGAGGAGACAAATTTATCCTTCAGAGGAAATGATCTCGTCGTTGATTCTTGTTCAATTACAGAGACCTTGGAAAGCGAGTTGTCATCCATGTCTTCCAGAAGACTTGCAGAGATATAGATTTGTGTATGACAGATTTTCACATTTTATCTCTTTGAGATTTTAGATAGGAAGTGTTCTGGTGTCAGACCCATGAAGTTCGTATTAGCATTCTCTCGTAAGTAAACTGCCTTGGTACCTTCGTCAATCTACGCTGCCTGAGTACTCTGGATGTTTGTGAACTATTGGAACGTTATCAGCAGGAGAGATCCCTAAGTGGAAGCACACTAACTTATGGAAAAATCTAGACGTTTCTAAACTTTGAAGTGCTCCAAAATCTTAAAGTATCTTGAATTTCTGGGTTTTCTGAATTAAATTTCTGTGTCAGGACGTAATCCCTCTCCGTTTTGACTGTTTATCCGCTATCAGAGCCCACAAATCAGCATTATCGTTTGGATATTAAATGCGTCACACATACCAGCCATACGAAAATTGAAATTATTCCTCGTCGTCTGCAAAATCTGTGATCTCTGAAACCTCTGATCTCTGATGTAATAGACAGATGTATATCAACATTGGGCCATGTGTAAAATCTGGCTTGCCGGTGAAGGGAAAGCAAGTTAGTCTAATTCGCTGATTCTTCGTGCGCTGTCTAAATCAAGTGAACCAACAAGTTGTTTAGAAGACCGCGACCTTACTATGTTTTCCATGCCGGACCGCCCATGACAAATTGTAGCGAATGGGCAGCACTGTTGTCGTTATTTGTAAGTTCATGAGCCATGTACCCACGTTATGAATATATTTAGTAAGACATGTTCTATTTCTTCAATTTGTTTGTTTATTAGCAACGTCAATTCAGATGTTCAAGTGAGTATGATGTCCTCGTTATGTCGTGATTCCATGAAGATATGTTCTGAAACTGTGACTGAAGTTATGGAACTATATAATTCTAGTAAAACATAATCCTCACTAGATACTGGTACTGTGTTATAAGATTGACACTGTTTGACCTACATGTACTGGAATATATTTTGTATGCCTCTGCTCTGCTATCCTATAACTGCCTGGCTATGTATGAATCGTTGGTGGTAACGTGGCAGACGGTGCCTTGCTTGAAAATCTGAGTCTAGGCAATTATAAAGTCATCAGTTTCTTTGTGCTGTCTTTGTCAAGGGCGAATTGGAGAAATCGGAAGATGTTCACATTTCCTATGGACTCGCTGGTATCTCTTTCGTATTCAATCGCTGTATTCTTTGGCCTTTCAGTTTTTATTGAAGGTGATCCATGCACAGTCATGAAGTGAAGTCATTTATGGTGAAAATGGAGTTATAAATTAGATGACTGGAACAAATTCCAACTCTAAGTGACGTCGTATGTTTCTGTACTTAAACATCGAAGAGAATGCAGAGACACACCATCCTACTTGTTTCTTGAGTGATCTGATGTGTACCCAATGGAATTTTGATTTATCGTCTGACATGTCTCGACAGCGAAGTTGGAAGTCCTTTCTCTTTAAGGTTTGTTTTCTAGACTCATACAAACGGATTCACGCAAGTATGAGATAGAGGAGTTCCCAGTTTCAAGTGATCATAGCTGTTGGTATAAATGAGCCTTTGAAAGTGAAACGGATTCTCTTCATGCAATGTCAGCCAACTAAAGTATAAATATCATCCCCTTTTAAACCGTCTTAGAAGGTTAATTACGTCCTTGATTCAGCCTTGAAAGAACCGCGACATCCTTGAAGATGCCATTACTTTATAATCGTTTATATCATGATAATGTAAAGGCGATACGATCAAATTTGGTCAATATCAACTTGACGTATTTCTTGGTACATTCGCCTGGAACCCTCATTTTGAAGGTGTGTGTAGAATGTTACTCCTATTTTGATTTTGGGTATCTTCAGTGTCAAAATGTAACAGAGAGAACTGGCTTGTGAGAAAATCAATACTCGCACAAAGTTGAATCCTTCAAAAAGTGCCAAATCAACAGTGCAATCATTAAAGTGTTTGAGTAACGTTGTCGACAATACAAAGAAGTGAAAAATCAATTGATATCTGGTTGACAAGGAGAAGCGGAAACCTAACCTATCTCTCCGAGATGCCGCAAACAAACAGATTATCATCTGGCAATGCGTATCGAGCGCAGAAGTGTGACTCAAATCGCGATGACTAACAGAAAACCGACGTAAGCACGTCCGTGTATTTAATCTTTGACAGGGTCTGACTGTAACCGATAAAGTAAATACAAACAGCCTTCCCATGTGAACAGGTACCTACGGCAAAAGAGAGGAAGGTAGCAGATATTGCCTCAACTGCAAACTATCAAATCACCGAAAAAATATCTGGATTTTACAACCCAATATACCTGTATGGCTTAACGAAGAACCATAGCTTCAGATCAACGCAGAAGATTTACGTGAAGAGTATTTGAATAAACGTATGCTCTCCTGAAGAAGTGTGGCCGGATTTGGCATCTGCAGTAAGGCAATGGAGTGGTACGCCAGCAACTGTTTTGATGTTCAGGTGAACCCTCCCAATGACTGTAGTGAAATGCCTAGTGTAATCAGCGGAACCTAAGAAGACCATGCCGTTGTGCTGATTCAAGGTAGGCTAACTGCTGCGGCGAAGTGAATAAATTAATGTATACAAATCCTGATGGCAGGAATCCAAGCGTAAGGCTTGATTGTCCGGATTTGGAAAATGACAACTGAATATTTTCTGAATTTTATATAATTGACGAAAAGAAATTTAATTTGATTTTAGATAAACGATTTCGCCGATTTACACGCGATCCTGATGGGGCCTGACGTATCATATTTTCAAACATCTTCTCAAAATTTGAAGAAGAAGGGAGGCATTTGTCAAAGGAAACTAAATGATATTAATTTAAAATTGTTATGTTGATATACTCGAGAAGATTACAATAATTGTAATTCAGTGATGTGTAATGAAAATACAACATATCATCCAATTCTAACATGAATATCAATTGATCAAGGAAGAACAGAGCCACTCTGTAAGGTTTGTCAGCGTCAACAAATCCACTAAATCTCACCTCCCTCAATCAGCAGCAGATGTCCATTTTCACGCTAGATGACTAATTGGCCCCTTTCCCGAAGCCTCAGTAGTGCCTCAACCCACCTGGCGTGACGGATTGCTGATCATCTTCCTCCTTGCACGGAAGAAACTGCTTATAGCTACATCGATAATGTCAATGCCTGATCGCGTAGCTGTACGGTCCTCGAGCGCGCGATCAATGACTATTACGCGCGAATGTCCGTTCGGTTGACAGTACGTCTTCTCGATGGTAATCGATCGTCTGGTTATGACCTGTGACGAGCAACGGGCTAGGGGAAAGCGTGTGGCTCATTTCCTTCATTGTTCGACTGCGGGGCCTGGAATTGACATTAGGCCACTCCGGAAGAGCTCCGGGAAGATCTGTCTCAGGCAAACGTGTTATGGCCAATAGTGTGTGATGATATTTATTCCGTATCAGATGCGTCCCTCGGGCTGATGTAAGTATCTGATCATCAGGCCTGCGTAATGAGTTTCATAACTTTTCTTTTGGAAAACTTGCGGAACAGATGCCTCCGACTGACTCGACATCGAAACGGCGTGAAAACACGGTGTCTGGCGATGATACAGCAACGGTGATGCTGTGATGATGACGAACAAGAGGTAGGCTCTTACCCGAACCGATCATTGCAGTCAGGCCAGTCGTCCCAGGTCCCAGGTTAGTAGCTGTACCTGAAAGTCGGTACGACAGAGGGATGGACGCTCGGCTGGAATGATTTGAATTTTCGAACTGGGCCTAAATGCATTTGCGTTGCTAAGACGTTCTAGCCTCTTGGGACGTTTTCCAGTAAACAAATGTCAGCTCGAGGTTGTTTCCATCAGGCTGGTCCTTTAATCAGCATAGCAGTTTAAAACCAACGGAATGCGACTGGGGCAGTCAAATCTCGCTGTACCAGCAGAGTGATTAATAGTTGATTCAATGAATGGTGATAGAACATTTGTGCATTTCATCTTTTGCGCGCGCTATAATATCGTACTTTCTTGCACTTTCTTCGGCTCGTTATTTCATGCATCATCAGCAGCGTCTATTTCAGGATATGATGGACTTTGAGTCTGGGTGCTGCTTGCAGGAAAATGGGGAACTCGTTCAATATCCATCCTGGCAGTCTGACCCAGTAGCGGATCATCCGCACTCCGGCAATGTCAGAATGTAATGGGCCAAGACTGCTTACTAATCGAGATTCAGGAGGAAGTTGCAATCTTGGGCTTCAGGCATCTTGAGACTCAGCACCTTACCTCGACTCTCTACGCTCTGCTTCTTCAGGTACGTGACGCCGAACGCCATCATCATCATCGCCAGACCGACCGACAGGCGCGTCCGTAATCCTCGAGCGCTCGAATCAGGTAACGGCAGATGTTCGAATCGCCGCGCAGGCACAACAGAGATAGGCAGAGGAAAGTTACCCGGTAGCTGTGGTCTATGACCGTAATTGACCATTAAAATTTCTATGCAATCGAAGCGCCCGTAAGTCCCGTTTTCGCTGCCTCGGCTGCCTATTACGCGCAGGTTCGTGCTGGTAATCAACGCCGCAGCGCAGTTATCTATCTGGCATCGTCAAATAAACAATGTCTGGTTATATCTATTAACTTTAGCGCTTGTCCAACTGGTAGCCATATGGTACTAGCGCTGTCGTCCAGCCATCGGTACCTTCGATGACTGCTGGAGAAGCTGACTCGCCGTTTCGAACGCATAATGAACCGAGAAAACGGCTGCAATGGCATAAGTTCTATTAGCGGAGAAGTGTGGAAGGTCCTACTCGCAGTAACGATCTGCGCTGATGGCCGCGAGACCGCCCCGCATCGCTGCCTCGCGATCATGAATCATAAACCTTCCTCGGTACGCCATTGTCGTCGACATCTCGATGGTGATTAATGGCAAAGTGACAGATGAAAACAAATATCAGTCAATTAATGCAAACTGTTTATTATTTATACTTGCCGGGTAGGAACGTTATAATCGAGAGTGGACGCTAGCTGTGCTGGCGGATGCTTTCGATCCTTCTTGGCGGGAGGAAATTCAATCAGTGAAGAGCTGGTGTAATCTCAGTCTTGGAACTAATGTATGACCTTCTATGATGAAGTGTTTAATGTGATCAGATGTTTTACTGAATGGCAATTATACGGAATAGATCTGTATTATGGACCAACAGTGATATTAATTTCCCCCCCAAAAAAAAAAATTGGAATATATAGAAGCTGGTTTTGATTTTTCATTTTTTTAATTATTAACACAATTTTAATGAAGTACATCCCCCCAAGTTCAATGAAATTGATGGGTCTTGTGACGTAACGTATAACATTAATCGTATTATCGGAGCTATATCGATCCAGGTACTCACGGAAATCACTGGTACTCTAAATATGTAAACCTTCTAGTTGATAAAACCTGTAAATTACGAATATATACGGAATAAATTAATTCTCGATGAAAAGACGAAGCTGGTAACCTCAGCAGATAGGATGCTTAGGAGATGATAAACAATGTCGCTGACAGAAGAAGTATGTGTAAAACACAACACTCTGCTGAAGGAAGGAAGATGAAAAATTGACAGTATGTCATAGGTATTTGAGGAAAAGTAGATTAAGTTTATATGGCTTGTTCGCGGCAAATCTGGATACCTAAATACGGCAACAATGTAAATTTTAATAAGCAAATCAACACGTGAAATCAATGATGAAGACTGACATAAAATCAGTGCTGGTAAGTATTTAGATCAGATGGCATTGAAAGGCAATTACAAAACAATTGTGCGGTCATCAGCAATCGAGATCTATCGGCTGAAACACTGAACAACGGTTTTGCGAAAGTAATCCATAACGTTCTTCGTCCTCGTTATACGTTTGACAACTACCGAGCAGACTGGTAGAACAAAACAATTCCACCGAAGGAGACGCAGAGAGATGAGCAAGTAATTGTTGAGAGAAGACGAATCTTTTCATTTTTATGCTGTGGCTGAGAGAATGATACTGGCTTTCGTGCATAGTTCCCGGTATCGCCATCTGGAATATGAAGTCGTTCATGAAACAGCTCAAACAATGATAAACAGAGATATGATGCTGAAACCCGGGCTGGCAAGTTGTATCGCAGTATATGACGAGGTTCCTGCGTGATAATGGACATTGAAGCCTGTGCTGGAAGACACTTTAAGGTGAGCCCTCGAATCCTCGGTCTTCAACATACATCATGTAATTACAAACCCTTTGCTTCGTATATAATGTATTGGTATCATGAAGAGCTGTCGTGGTACTGTGGTTTTGGGTATAACATGAAATAGTACATCCTTGGAATTTCAGATTCTTCAAGATGCATGAAGACACTCAGATAAGTCCTTTCCAGAAAGATCCTGAAGATCAGAAGCGTGACTAAATGTCGGCCATACATACATCTTGATGAACTCTGAAATATATTTAGATCATGAAACGTTAATGTTCCGTTGTAATTTGAATCATAAACCCAACGGATGAGTCGTGATAGATAGTGATACATAGATAACTGCTGAAATGTTTTAAACCATCTGCAATATATATGGGATTTTGCAGTTTGAAATTGATTCAGGGATATTTTCACATCATGCTGGGCCTCTGACAACAACGATAATATCATTCGATTGCCAGATTTTATTTTTCGCAGGAATCAACTTGAAATTGTTACTATCAATAATGATCCCTTATTTGAAGACTAATTACACCAGTACTATAAAACAAGTGGATCTCATCACTATAATAATTTTAATCCAATTTTTTCATTGATGATTCTTATTTTTTGGCATTTTGACTTTGTCTAAACTTCTCTTCAGTCGCATTCTTTGAAGAAAAAGGCAAAAAATCTTTATAAACATAGTTAATACGCCAGTAACAGCTGGTAACTGGGTATTTATTCCGCAATAATTTATATTATGATATCAGGCTGAATAATTATAGACGATTTCGATAAACGGTACAAATCTTGAAACTAGATGACAATAGTGGAATTAACTAATAACTATTTACACATTCAATCGAAATGAATCAAATCTAGATGGAAGTATGAAATAACAGAATCAATTGGAACCATTTGTGGTTGAAAGATTTTGATTGCTGCTTTTGATCATATTTTTAAAAGTACTTTTTTGACGTATTAACAGAACGATTGTGAATTTCCAATTTTGATTGAATTTAATGCCAATTATAGAAATACGTCTGGGAGCATGATTACTTGATTGAATTGAAAATCAAATGAAAAATACAACTCTCTTTGGACGTTTCTTATCAGAGAATAAAATGAAATGAAAATGAAACCATTAATTTACAACTTTTTGAGAAGTTTCAGATACTGGAGAAAATTTCAGGGATGAAGGAGTCAGGCAACACAAGCAGCTTTCAGAAGAAGTGGAATAAGCTGTACTACTTTAAGCAAATAGAAGTAGATATGCAAACCTTGGAAATGCAAACTAATCAAGGCTAAACCATTCCGGAAGTATGACCGGGATTTCTCAAGGCCGATGCTGATGTGGTCCAGCAATGTAATGTCAGAGATTTCCGGTAGATTCTCGGAACCTTGTCTTTGAAATTAAATAGTTTGACGATGAGAAGCTAAAACCATATTCCAGAAGTGAAAATGTCCCGGGATGGGGCTCGGCAGCGGTTTTAATCGCTGTGATTCACCCAAGACTGCGCTTTTGTTTCTTTTGAGCAGACGCGGCAGTGCTGACAACACTTCGCTCTTAACGCTGAACAGCTGAGAATGTAAATTAGAAAGGAAAGACGCGCCGGATTTTGAGATACTATGGAGAACTGCACCATTTTCGTTAGTGAATAAACAGATTTTTCGTCCATATTTTAGCGCGATGATGAATCAATCTTTCCAGTGGTATGGAAATGAATGTTCACAGTAACACGGGAAGTCGTGCAGTTTTGAAGTAATGGGCGGATCCTGAGCTATGGGTAGGCAAAGGGCGACGAAAATTACTTGCCAATACTAATGGAGAATGAGCGCCTAGTGTCAATTCAGAGTGTTTTCGTGGGAATAAGCAGTGTGGAACTGATGTAATTGTGTTCTGCTGTCTATTAACTGTATGGCAATGCCTCAGGTAAGTGGGTGAACTAACACCTGTTGAGCAAGGCATGAGGAGAGCCATCGCTCCTGCCAGCAGGGATTCCATCGTGTATGTCCTTAAACGTAACTCAAATCATGATAAATGCAAATAAATCATGCAGCAATGATTGACAAGTCAGAATCTCATTTCCCGGGATAACAGACAGAGCTTGTCGTGAAATGCATTGGGAGCACAGGCCCTGCAGTCGTGCAGCTCCTCATGACTGTGCTTGATTCATTTATTTGGCCTAGATCCAGGCAATCGTAGACTCATTAATATTTCGTCTATGGTACTAAGTATATTGAAATATGATTTGCACTGAAGTTAATTCAAGTTTATTTTACAAGATCGAAGTATTGATAATCGCTAATTCGTTACATTTTCAACTGTCCGTGTTATTACTATGAGATACATTCGTAATCAGTGCGCACAATATCAGAAACACAGTATTTGTTGACTGCAGAAAACATTCGTATATGCAGGAAACAATGCAAAATTACACGCTAAAAACAGCCTCTCTTTCATTTGAATTGCTGTTTCCTTTTTCTCTTTTGGAAGAGTTACTCAATTCGTAAAGTGGAACAGCTCAGTTGATGAGTTGTTCCACTTTACGAAACTGGTAGCTTTCATGAAAAAGTGAAACAAATGAAAGAAGGCAGTTTTGAAGGTACAGATATTTTGTCTTAAAGTCAAAGAGCGTTTTTTTGAATTTACATGAAGAGACTGACAGATCCTACCTTATCGACTCCAAAATATGATGTAAAGCGCAATCATGGAGCCTGCTAACTGTTGTATGTAATCTTGGAAAACATTTTAAATCAAATGATTAATCACTAGAGCCCACCTTGACTAAGTAAATTGACAATCTTGATTAATAAACACCAACCCATAGCTCACGACAAGCACATTTAATTTTAAGGATAGATAATTATTTCGCCCATATAGCCAAGTAATCATCGTCACATGAGTGTGTTATATAAAATCAGCGGAGTGGCGTCATTACGAGTTCATTTTGTGCATTTTACAAAGTGATGTAATGACAGCATTTCACCAAAGCATTGTAATGTTTCAAACAATATAGTTGTTGTATGTGCAAATTCATTTACGAAGAGAGCGCTGTACTACGAAAATAAATTTTCGAATAATGGTGTACGAATCATACTAAAGATCAATCATTTCATATAATTGGCCTAAATCATCTGAACAAATTTGTACCATGTCTGAAATAACAAACCATTCTACATGAATTGTCGTGGAGCACTTTAAAGTTTGAATTTTTGACATTAATTCAATAAAATTGACTAAATTTATATATCATTTAGGTCGTACGTGCAAGCTCAGACCATATCCTTGGGCTGATCTTTTCAATGATGGAGATGATGATCCGAAGCAAGCAGCGTGTCATATGAAGGGAGAGGGAAGTGTCATCCCAAATGCTTTGAATGACTCTGGGTATATGAAATAATGTAAGTACATTCTTCTTTCCGTCAGCTCAATGTGGAGGGCAATGATAATATCGGCATTTTCGAGTGTATAGTTATCTAGTCGCTTTAAAACCGATTTATTCAATGGCGTCCTCCATTTTATAATGTAAATAAATGCGACATATGAAACAAATCCTTCTCAGTCTCCGACGTGTTGCTGTGCAATGACATCTATATAAGATACTTGGCGCAGTAATACAACAACGTGGGAATGAGCAAACTAAACTGTATTTACTAATACCGCTGCCGTCCTTGCGCTGCCTGAAAACAAATGAGATGCTACGTCTACTACAGTACATTTTGGATCGTTCATCCGTGATTGATATTGTAATGCGCTATAAAATTGTATTTTCAGCCCATTCTGTCACCTGTGATGGAAGATATAATAAAACTGCTCGATTGTCCCAGATCTCGGCGTTGGAGGAAAGTTTGTGTGACAGAGTCAGTTACTTTTCAGTTAGATTCTTTATAAATGATCCATGTTATCGAGGAAACTCAATAATGGCCATTTGTAATCGTGATTGTTTCGCGATTCGAAACGATAGGCGTTCAGTTGCCGCGTATGAAGAGTTCGATGATGTTCCGATCTTTCGGCGGCTGTAATGTTTGATATTTTGCTGTATGCGTTATGACACTATATGGAGCGTCGTTAACTGCCTATGACTAGCGTGTTAGCAGTTGAATTCGTTTTGATGTGATGACACTGCGGAATAAATCTTCAACATATGCTAGATCTGATCCAACGGATTAGATCTGGAATACTAAGGGTGCCACTCGACTAAATTTCGTGTTATCGTTCAGCCATTCGTTGAGTTCGGTCATGCGTGTGTGGTCTTCACTCCGGGAGAACGCTGGTCAGCACCCAAGTACTGATGTATACACTGCATGGTATGATGACGCTCCAGCATCAGTAACATGCGGCATTTTCAGGCCGTTGGACCACCAGTAACGTACCAGCCAGTGTTTGGTTTGAAATTTCAATTTCGCACCTGGGGTTGAATATGTATGCTGTGATGAACAGTCCGTCTGATTGTAACGCAGCCTTCAGTACTGAGCTTTCGTCGGTATCGACATCGTCACGCTCAATGAAGTGATAAATAAATGAATGATTCGTAATCAATTGACGTACTCTGGCTCTGAAGATGCATGCAGATCTTCTTTGACGATTCGCCGAATGGATTTCTCCAGTATTGGCTCAGTACGGGATTTTCTTATGGAACATGAAGTTGCAGTACGTACGCAGTGACTGATCGTTGTGATCGTTAAAAACGCGGATCTGGAACCGTTTCTGCAGGTTTTTCATGCGGTAAACTGTTGCCAGACCGCCTTGACAATCTTTTCGGCTTCTTCGAAGCGTAAATTGTTGGCCCATTTAACAATTTTAATAAACAAATAGAAGCTGGATCAACACAATGCTACATAGAGCAGATACGCCTGCGACGGAAATTAGTCGCTAGCTACGCAATTGGCCTGGTATAAAGTTTACGTTATTTCATCGTGCCGCGCCTATTTAAATCACTTCACGGATGAAGCTTTTGATGTCAGTACCCACACACGTGTGATGTAGTATCAAACCATCTTCACAATCCACCAAAGCGGCGTTTTATCTTTCATGGACCCCCGCCGATGATTTAACTCGGACGATAATCGCATATGTTTCAGTGTAATATTAGTAGAACATGTTTCGAGTTTAGTAATTTTGCGTATGATGAGCGTTGTAAATGTGGCCGTTTGGAACCTTATGCATTGGGAGCCACTCAGTTATTACGCGCAACCACGGGTCTTCAGTTCCATTTTTAAGGTATGAAGATAAGTTCGGCCGTCAGTTTCGGGTATAGAGGCCATGTGGATGACCTATTTTGCAACTGATATCGGCACCGTACCGACAATTCACCTCAATGAACAGGTAATAAGGTGTAGCCATGTTGATAAGTTCAATTGCTTTAAATTTGTGTGTATTCCATAATTAAGATATGGATGTTTTGACTGGGAGATTCATGGCTGTAACAATGCGAACAGATGCGTAATGTTGCATTTCTTCATGCAGATTGATGCGTTCCTGAGAAAGCCTAATATATTTCAGCTGAGAAGTACTGTGGAAGGATCTGAAACCGTGTACATTCAAATTTATCCAGACCCGAGTTATACCGGCCTACAATGACTATTTGCTGAATAAATACAATATAGAGGGAGTGTTGAGGCGGATATGAAGGCCTCTTTTCCCAGTCGGCGCAGTAACTGCATGTGGGCCCATGATTGATGGACAATAGAAAACATACAGTCTTATCAATGATAGGGATGTATCGAAACTCTGCAGGATACTCAAGTGTCAATCTCCATCGAAATTCAATGAGCGATTTTTCTGCGTCACCAGCTGGTATGGGGCCAGTCTACAGGAAGAATGTTGAGTAGAGCACCTGAACGAGAGGTACTTGTATGCATTGTCCCAGTCATAGTAGCAGGCACCTTTGAGAAGCTTGTTCAGTTTCTCTTGAGCTATCTGTTAGTCTTCGTACACCAGACAAGCGAAGACATACGTGATTCTGTGACTAGCAGTTGGGCTATATATCGGAGATGAATCATGTGGCGAGACTAATTTCTCCCAAGAGAAATGGTACAGATCCGGAAGGCATTGGTGCCTTGTGACTGACGGACGATATATATTTCGAAGAGATCTGCATCTGATTACGCTAACGATCTGGTGGGGCAGTTTGGCATATCTGGTAAGATCGTGAAGGAATTATCCGTTTTTAATGAAGGTACGTTAATCTTTTTTGGATGATATTTAATCCCTCAGTTTACGCAAAGGCTCGCTCAATGCCAGAGTTAAGTTGATACGTTATTTGGGCCCACAGATAATTCGGAACGGATTACCTCGTGTGTCTGTAATGTTCGCCTTGCCCTGCCGATCGGCCTTGGAGCCAGATCAAACAACTGCGGCTGAATTCAGCTCTGCAGTATCGGACAACTAATGGTCTGAATTAATGTCTTTTAGATGGACCGTGACGGCGTTGTTCGATGTATCCTCGGGTCTAAGTATCGCGGTGCCAGCCATGAATGCGCCTTTTCGTCTTCTGTGCTGGAGCCATCGAGTGATCACGCCTTCAGGTACTCGTGACGCTCGATTTCATCGCATTCGGTAGTGAGAATCTTACATTATCTCGTCGATCTCTTTCCTCTGCCAGCATCGGCTTTCGATCCGTCATTTATGATTGTCATTGTTAACCCAGTCGTGGTGTCAGAAGATCCGTTTCGCATCAACGAAGCCTTTTTAAAGGCGCAACTTTGCTGGAGAAAGAACAACACAAGGGAGAGCTGCGTGATCACCTACGTGCGGAGCTACGCGTAATATTCTTCTGTCGGCTCCTGCACCATAAGTCGTAATCAGTTCGACGAAGGATAATTTTAGCAATGATGATGCATTCCTGGAAGGTTCTCCAGACCTACCCAACAGTCATTGGAATCGACTCACGCAAAGTAAATGTGCAACACACACTTGATGTGCATCCTTAAATCAAGTTGCAACTCACCTAGACGTGAAATTCGCATATTTATAATCTCTAGATGCTGATTTTAGAATGTCGTCTCCGGAGTAAGTTGTACGTAATATCGAGGACTTCCAGAAAATCTGGTTGAAATTTGATAAATGATAATGAAGGAGAAGTGATGTTTTGTTAGACAAAGTGGATATTTTATTGGACGTAAACTTGAACATCGAGACATGATTAAATTAATATTATTCCTTCGCGAAAATTTGAAGTTACCTATCTGCCTCAAGTTGGACGCAAGTGTTTTATAATATTTTATATATGTGTGTGAATTACTGCATGATTCACTGGCTGGCTGCGTCTTTTCAGTCCTCTTCCTACCCTTGTCTTATCAATGAGCCCGAAACTGAAGTACAGTTCGGCGTATTGATGCTGGCTCTCTTGAAGATCTCCCTTCTGCCTTATCCGTGAACCTATTGAGTTGTTTTGTATCTTCTGTGCTGGAAATCCAGTCAAACCTGTGGGAGGGATTCTGTATAACTCTATGAACAGCAGCTTCTTCTTTGCATCATACATATCCTACGACGGAAGTTGTTGTAACTGCGTTGCTTCTGTTCTGCACCAGGCGATGTTCTTCTTCAGCTAACAGAGTGTCTTCAGACCTTCCGGGCCTAACAATACGTTAGCCCTTGAATATACGCTGGTTCACTTTATTGGAAATTTGTATCGACGTTAGTGTTCTTCCGGAATAGAGCTTCACCGCTTCTGATCCATTTGGTTGGAAGGTCCGGATTTTGGCCTCTTCCTGGCAGTTCTTCCAGAGAAAAGGAAGTTCCTTAGGCATGATTTGCTTCGTCATGAATTCAATTTGCTGCTGTAATTGTCATAGTTACCCATTTCACGTAGTCATGAGTCAGAAACTTAATTTTCTCGTCTTTTTTCATTGCGTATTTTTTATTTGAAACGAAAATTAACCGTGCAAACAAATCAAATAGGCAAACTTGAATTATTACAGTCAACGCTACACAGCCATATGATAAACGCATTCAAAATCATCATAGTACGCACGTAAATTCTATGTGTGCCGTGGATAGCTCGATCCATTCAGCTATTCGGAGCACGTGCATTCATGATATTCATTTCTAATTCATTCGCCATTTTGCGCCGACTTGTCCTATAATATCAGATAATGTAGGCAGATTGAGATTTGGATTCTGTACCCCGCCTACTATCGACTGCTGTAACTGTGACAAATATGACATGAAATCCCTAGGAAGAAGACGTATGTGACGATTTATATCTATTTCCACTGACTGTGTGAAGAAGTGGCGTGTCTCCTCATCACGTTCGAATCAAATGCACTTGTCGTGTGTCAGTTATGTCTGGATGTGCAGGCAAGATTTTGATTGATTGATGAAGTTGTCAAACGTACAATCTGTCAGCAAACGTGGAAAGGTCACACGCCTGCTGGGTATAAATGTACCAGCTATTGACAGTATTGTGTATCATGCGGGAGGAAATCCATCGTATTAAGATGGCTGGACGAATCAGGCGAACGAAGGCTTGTTGGATTAACCCGTTTTGTGTTGGCGTTATTTCCAGTCGAGCGCCCGCTCGTCCGCTCCATGCCATCAGTGATTGACTGGCGAGTGTATCGTATATTACCGAGATATCGAGATACAGTGTAAATCTCAATCTAGATATAGGCTGCTGGAATTTCGAAGCGTAAGTCAGGTCAGGCGTGTTAGCTGTCAGAGGTAATGAGATGGGGGAACATTTATCAAGGTGTCTTTCAGGAATTAACAACACTACGAAAATTGAATATTTGGCGGCCTCAAGTGAATCAATGAATCAATCTTGATTGATAGCGAAAATGAGAGACTTGGGAGATACGGCGCGAAGACGTAATCCAGACAGTCAGAGAGATTTATAATTTCTGTGGTCAAGATAAGTGGATGGAGATTGAAGTTGTTAGTGATTAAGCGCTGTAAAGATAACTTGCTTCAGTGTGATGATATCAAATTTTATAGCATCTGAGATGAGTTGATCAAGTGGATGATTTCAATGCCTTGCTGAATTCAGCAATCAGTTCTGCTGGAATCTGGTAAACTCCGATGGCAAGGCCAACAGTATAGGCATGGCGGATTAAAGGCCTGTCGCAGTAAGACAGTCAGCTTCTTCCTGTAAATCTCATTGTAATTACAACTAATCAGTACGAGCTGCGTTGTTCCTTCGTTTGGCTTTAGCGCTCTGGGATTTCCTTTAGCTGGCAACAATGTAAACGGCATGCTGTGCAATATCAACAATGCATGA